>WAAB01014899.1:0-10030 GCA_013389865.1 Piaya cayana | reverse complement strand
TTTTTTCCCCCAGCAATTTTCTGCTCAGACTATTACAAGCCAGAGTTATTGTCTTTACATTTAACTGTCCTCAATGCCTTTTTCTTCCAGTAGCTGTTTTTTCCTGCTTTTTTGAACCCATGTAAAGTTAGAGCATCTACATTCTCCTGCAACAAAAGACTTGCACAACTAAGGTGCAAATGGTGAGAAAACCTACACGTTTCTGCTCTCCTAGGCTCTCACTGGACTCTGCTAAGTCAATTTGGTGAAACCTTTGGCCTTGCCAAGAGGTTTGCTGGAAGCAAGTAACACTGACAAAGCTCAGCAGTACTAGTGAGTGTCAATCTTCTACTGACACCACTCCAGGCAGGTTCACTTTGGGTGTTCATTTTGGATTGGCTTGGAAGTGCACTGCTGTACGTATAGAGAGCAGATGTGTTTTTCCATTAACTTGGTTTTCTTCTATGCAAATAGGAAAGCAGTTTCAGTTTTTGACACTCAGATGTGTTGGTGTCAATGCTCAAGCCCCAGAAACTTATTTGTTTCTACCATCTAACACTGTTTTTACCAGGAATGGAAGAGGAAGTTTGATTAACTGCATTTGAGATGAAAAGAATAAACCCCAAACCCACTTACAATGAAGCAGTGCAACACTCGACATTTCAGGGCGATGCAACAGATGCAACTTGCTTCTTCAATACGAAGAAGCAAGAACAATTGCTCATGTAAAAGATTTTTTTCTCCTCTGCTACATCTGCTCGTAAAACAAAGATTGGAATAAACTCAATCAATAAGAGTAGAGCAGAGGGAGTATTTTTATGGAGGTGGTTCTCCGTAAAGGGCCAGACTTTTCTGCAGGCCAATACAGATCCAAAAGGACAGGCTGAAGGACACATGGGTTTTCACATACAGAAAACTTAGATGTCCCTTTGGGATCCTTTCATTAACTCTAATAATTGTTTTTGGTCATAGCTTACCACAGAAAGCCGTCTGCTCAAGAACAGTCTTGCTAGAGACACCTAATCCTCTTGAAGTTCCCTTTATAACATACGTGGTTCCTCCTAGGAAGGGATTCTGTGAATTTAGATTAAATTTCATAGAGTCATAGAACAGAATCATAGAATCACCAGGTTGGAAGAGACCCATTGGATCATCGAGTCCAAACATTCCTATCAAACACTAGGGCCCTTGTTGGTGAATCTTTAGGGAAGCATGTGAAGAAAAACCTGATCTGCCTGCCAGTTGTAGGTTCAGGCAGCATACAGCCTTGGTGCACAGTGTGTTAAAACTGACTTTTAGGAACTGATGGCTGTGTGAAGAGAAAGTACAGGGCACTGTAGGACCTGCTCACTTGGGCTAACTGATACTGCTTTTTCTATCTGCATGTCTGCAGTGGGGCCATCCCCAGTTGCTTTGCTGAGTAGAAATGGATACAAATCCACAGTGAAAAAGGCTACTGTAACAGGGATGGGAAATTCACTTTTTTTTCACAGGACATTTAAGCATGCAGCATATACGGTTGTATAATGCTTTATGAGATTCCTTGTGTTTGCTCAACCTCCCAAGTGCTCCTGATCTACATCAAGAGAGCTAAGAAAGATGTAAGTAGGGAGCAGGTTGCTGCTGCTTCTCCTAAAGCCTCAACATAAGGAGNTCAGAGTTACACTACGGACTAGTTGGTGGATAGATTATATGAATAAAGATCAAAATACTTGCACATCTGCTTCAGTCTTGTTTTTTCAGCCTTTTTTAATAGTAACCATAAGTGTATATATTACAGACCAGCTACTCAAAGGATTTCAGGCACCGAGTTCCCATGCCACACTCCAAGAAAAATATGTCAGGGCATTGGACCAACAGGGAGCAGGATGCTTCACAGGGTCACCTCCCACTAGACCAGGCTGCCCATAATCATCTAGAAGAGAAACATGAGAAGTTGGTCTTTGAAAGAAAGAATAAGCTGTTTCCCTCACTAACAAAATATCATCACTCTTGCTCGTGGATCTCTCCTTTCATTTTTCTTTTGAGTTGTTTGCATCAGCCTTATGGTACAAGGTCTTAGGACCGATGCAGTCCTAACAGCAATTGCTAGAACAGTAACAAATACTTCTTAGGACATGTGATATTATATTACATTGTTATATAATTAAAACAAAGAAAGGAATTTGTTGAAGGTGCATCAACACTGTCAGTTAAATATCAATCTAAGATTGCTCTGAAGACCACACTTGCTCATTGTCCCTGCTGTACTGCCTTTGCTTTTTCTATAATGTAGTTTCTGGCCATTTCCTATCACTCTTCGGAGGGAGAGAGACGAAGTGAACCTTATTCTTGCCCATCTTGCCTGGAGAGGTGATGTCAGTGTGTTACAACCCCTTCGTCTACCAGCTTCTGTTTTTGAGACAAAGCTATGGGAGGGCTCATGGGTTTGACCTGCCTAAGCCCATTCTCTAACCTGTCTCCATCGTCCATGAAATATAATCATAGACTTCAACTACCACATCCAAGGACATAGGGCATCACATCCACAACCCACTAAGGCCAGTAGGAGTCAGAGCGTTAGCACCACTGAGATACGCAGGTGTAAGCCCCAGCAAAGAGGAGAGCAAAAGTAGCTCTGGTCTTTCCCCAGACTAACAGAAACAGCTAGAAATCTTTCCTTCTCGAGTGAGCTTTAACAACTCTGTTGTTTTCTCTCCTTTTTTATTTTCCCCCTGAATGAGATAAGAATAGGTGTTTTCCTATTAGCAAAAAGTTTCCATGGAAAACAAGCCGCCCACTGTCACACTGAGAGCCCACGTGAGCACAGCTGAGACCTTTCGCTGGTCATGCCACATGTAAAATTAATGTGGCTTTATCTGTGTGTGAGGCACCTGTGCAGCCCAGACAGGGCTGGGAGTGGCATACTGACCTCACAGACCAGCTCTCTTCCACAGCTTGCAAAATCTTTCCTTTGCTCTGAAGTCAGGTGAGACTGACAAAATCCCTGCTTCTCCAAATGCGCGTCTCAAAGAAGAGAGCCAAGAATGCTGAACTCCTTTACCTTTCATTTTGATGGTTTCCATGGAAACCATAAAATTAAGCTATGCACTTACTTATTGCAACATCACATAATCCGCCAAACATTTGCTTTTCAACAAATGTGTTTGTTCTGGGTTGATTATTATTTTTTTTCCGAGCCCGACCAGCCCGATCTGTGTTGATCTGATTAAACAAGGAACAATGGTGTAAAATCAGATATTAAAATGCAACTTCTGTCAGTGCTTCTCTCCAGAGAATGACAGGCTGCCTGCTTCCACTGCTGGTTTATAGCTGTAGTTAAGGTATTACAGCATCACCCTTCACCTGATCATGTAGACGAGGTTGGACTGATGAGGGTCTGATCCCAATTCTAACCTCAGGAACAACAAACAGGTTCCAGTTCCACACTGCTTCTGGCTATTTGTATCCATGCAAACAGTAAGCAAAAGTATTTGGCCATATGCAGCAATCTGTTATTTAATTAGGGCAACAATGCACAACGCAGGGTAGAAAGGAGTGACTTCAGTTCAGTTTCCCACTTAGACCCAAGATCTGACCCAAAATATTTTGAACATGTGGAATATCCTGCAATTTTCTTTATGAAAGAAAGATCTCATTATAAAGCAATGCTAATATCCATTTTTTTCATGTTCCTGGCACTCAGCCCTCTTGGTTGGAACTGGACCAGAGACACCAGTAATGTTTGGAATGACGAAAGCTGCTGTATGATCACTCTTTAACTTTAAAGACCAGGCTTGTTATTTTAAATAGATCTCAGAAAAGCTAGTTAGTTCTTCTTTGTTTTGTCCAGGATACACAATCCTGTTACTGCAGAAAACAATATCAAAACTTTCTCACCATTGGTGAGAATGAACTGTTGCTTTTGTAGCTGCAGAGGGAAAAGGAAAGACCTCAGCTGGACCTTAGGTCTCACACAAATGCAAGGAGAAAAGCATGGCCCTAAGTGCAGAGGGATATCTAAACTATGGTTTAGGAGGAGGGTACGGAAGGATTACAAGGAGTAGCTCAGCATCCATTACCTTCCCAGTGCTGTGCCTCTCAGGCTGTCTCTTTGCTAGTAAACTAAAAGGGACAAGATATTACTTGGGCCAGACTGAGTGATTATTTGGATGCTCTAGTGTTATCTTCGCCCTGTGCCAGGTCTCACATGATGATGACAAGTGCGCAGATATGGTACGGAAGAGGCCAGACTACTTGAGGTGCAGAAGAAGAGAGTTCAGATTTCCCTGAGGGACAGAAATTTTCCCTGATCCATTTTATTTTCTAGTAAGGTAAGACATAGCTTAAGACATAGCTTTAAAGAAATTATCAAGTCTAGCCTGGGCAGTGAAAATTAGAAGTGATGAGATACAGTCTCTTTCTGGAGTGGCAGGGTGGTAAACCCCTTTCCATTGTAGAGGGGGGGGTCAGATTTGTGAACCTGAGGAATCTGAACATTTATAAGTCTATGGGACATGATGAGATGCATCCCAGAGTCCTGAGGGAATTAGCAGATGTCATTGCAGATGAGGGGGAATGAGCATAAACTGGAGACAGGCAGATTTAGACAAGACATTAGGAAAAATTTCTTCACCAGGAGAGTGGTGAGACATCGGAACAGGTTGCCCAGGAAAGTTGTGGCTGCCCCATCTCTGGAGGTGTTCAAGACCAGATTGGATGGGATCTTGTGTAACCTGATCTAGTGGGGTGTTCCTGCCCATGGCATGGGGATTGGAACTAGATGATCTTTAAAGTCCCTTCCAACCCCAACTATTCTACGATTCTATGATTCTCTTGGCAGCATTCTTTCATACCCCTTCAATCAATTTATCTCTTCACCAAAAGTCACGTCTTCCTCAAGACATAGCACCTTGAAAATCCCTTTCTGGGTGATATCCTTTGGTTTTGAAATATTGTTGAGAAAGCCAAAGAAAAGCCAGGATTACTCCTCCCACTCCTGACCACGTATACCATCAAGTTACACCACAATCCCACCATCTATATTCTTGGAAAATCTATCTTTTTCTGATTTAATGTCAGGCTCCCCTTGTCCTTCACTAGCTTTGTGTGATGCATGAGACAGGGATCATGACATGACACAAAGACACAAAATGCTAAATAGACACAAAATACTAAATAACTGAAGCGGTTACTGTTTCATCATTTGAAGACCACACATATCCTATAAAATGGGTATTTGCAGTACCTATAAATATCTGGAAATAGCAGATAACTAATTATCTGAGTACCAAAATACCTCAGGCAACCTCAGCTGACATAATGACACATGTCATGGCTAATAAATTCCAGCCTGAGACAAGCTGAGGACAGATTTGAAGGAACTGAACAATTCTTGGATTTGCCAAAATGGTTGGTCTCTTTTTACCATCTCAGTGCTAAATATGGGATACCTTTCTCTTATTGAAATTGTTGAATTATATTCCACTTTGAAGTGAAGAGGTTCAGACAGAGCATACCGGCATTCCTAAAAAGAAACAGTTTTGCACTAGTAGAGAGTGTGGTTCATGAACAAACATAAATATTTCTTGTGTCATTTGAATTGTAGGAAAAATATATTCACTTAGACTGCATAATGAATCTCTGCAAAATAAAGGCTGCATTTAATATCTCTACAGGGTCTAGCTTTGAATTTTCTGGTTTAATGTTTCTCTGTTTTCTACATATTGCTTGCTGTGAAAACTTTCCTGACTTTATATATTCATTCTCTACTACACTGAGCAGTATCATGCCAGATGAATAAATCATAAGCTAGTAAAAAAAATCTCCATAATAAAGCATCTCCACAAAGTGTAAAGAAAATATCAGTAATATTGGTGGTTCTCTACCTTTTCATGAACTCAGCTTCATACAACTGAGGCCTTCCTGTTAGCATCTCTGTCCATGACATTGCAGTATCTGGATAATAAAATTGCAGGTTTATTTACTTTCTAAATCTTTATTATGTTGTTTAACTCTTGTTTTGTTTCAATAATCTGTTCAAGTTCACTTGCTGCAAAGACCAGATGCAATCCACTTGAATTTTTGTGTGTGTTTCTGCAGATGATTGTTCATTCTCTCTCTCTCCCCTCAGATATTTCTTATTAGTCCTGGAACACTGAAGAGGTTTCCAGAAACCTGAGCAGAGTTAAGATAGTACCTGGTAGGAGTCACGATAGGTGGCTCTCAAAAAGGAGGGAATACAGTGAGCACAACAAACCTTAATTACCATAAGGATGAACTGGGATAACACTGTGCCAGTAAGCTCTGGAATAAACTGAGAGGGAGTGGGATCTATCCCTACAGCATTTAGTTTAGACAAANGTCAACTGGGCTACCCATGTTCTTCTGTAGGCACGTAACCACTGACATTAGTGCTTTTGCTATGGTTGTTTCATTCTGATTGGTACCTGAAATGATTGGGTTAAGGCCTGTGTACATGTGCTTCCTCACATTACAGGCAGAATGCCAGACTGACACATCCAACTTTACCGTTTGGTGCACTTGGAGACCTTCGATATTATCAAGCTCTGCCAGAGGTCAAGCTGAAGACCAGCGCCTTCAATTTATCCAGCAAAACTCCTAGTATGGTCCCATGTGTTTGTGCAGACAACAGACATCAATCAGCAGCAACTGTGAAAATTCACTTCGGAACAAATAACATTTTCCTTTCTCTGGTCACACAGTGTTCTTAAAATACAATGAAAGGAGCATCCCAAATTCAAGGGTTTGGCTTAGCGAGCATCTTCCAATGATGCTGAGATGAGCAGATAGCACTATTAATCTTGCCCTGGGGTTATCAGCAAAATGAATTTACCCTTTGAATGTAGGAAATGAGGAACTTTGCCATTTGAGATCAAATCTGGGTTATATACTTGGCCCATATCTCTTGAGGTCCCATCTCAGTGTTATTTCTATGATGCTCCTAGTGGATAAGGTAAGAACATGGTAGCACTTTTGGTTAACTTCACATGGAAAATATTCCTCCTTTTATCTGTGACACATTTTAAGTCACTTGGTGACTTAGACTGGATACAGAATTTTCTCTGTGTAGCACACAAATGAGTTTATCTGTTGTCAAAGTCTATGTAGAATTGCAAGACTTGTGAGGCAGCTAATGTCTTCCTCTTGAGAGACTAATTCTCTTTACCTCTGGCAGGAGAAGGTTAGCTCTTCAGAAGTGGTGTTTCTTTGTTAAATCTGTGTTAATTAGCCCAGCTGGAGGGTTGTGGGAGGCATATCCTCACTCTTAGTGTTAGCGGATCCAGCTCACGAGGTGATGAGATATGTTACTGCACTTTCATCTTGGGCACTGTGGCAGATGGTTGAGAAGCACAGTGTCGATTAGGAAACCGATATCGCTAAGTCAGGAGGAGAAAGAAAAGTGTTTAGGCTCATTTAGGGCTGATGTAGCAGCTGAAGATTCTGTCAACGCCAGGTTACTTAATTCCAGTTAGCTTTGCTTGGCTATGTTAATTGATGACAACCTGGAGAAAAATTAGAATCATAGAATCATAGAATCATAGAATCACCAGGTTGGAAGAGACCCATTGGATCATCGAGTCCAACCATTCCTATCAAACACTAAACCATGTCCCTCAGGACCTCATCTACTCGTGCCTTAAACACCTCCAGGGAAGGCAAATTACTTAAAACATGAATTTTCATTCCCATGCTCTGTTGAGCGGGGCACAGTCCTGCTACCTGCCTGTTACCTACCTTGAAACATGCAGCACAACACATGAAAGAGACATAAACACCACAAGAAACATCTTGTAAGTAAGGGATGCAATCACAGCCACAGTAATGTCCCCTCTCTGTGTTCTCTGTTGATATCTACACTTCTACAAGGGCCTCTGTGTTCATAGATGGATATGAAAGTCTTCAAAATGTGGCTATTTTTGACCACCTCACAGCTACTGCAAGTGTTTGAAGTCAAATCCCAAGTGCAGGTCTCTGGCATTGCTTTTTTTGCTGATACGAAGAGGAAACTGCTCCTTAAGAACCTGACCAGTATGCACCTGAGAAGGACTCATGAAATCATCTTATGAAAATATTAAATGCTTCTCTTCAGACCACTTCCACTGCCCTCACCATTAGCTCTGTTTGCCTCAATGGAAGCCAACTCCACTGTGCTCTGGCTCACAGTGGATCCTTACAGCTCCTTTCTTTCTTGCACACGAATATAAATCAGAGATTTTATGAACTGATGAGAACTGAGCAAGTTTCTCTGCTGAACTCAGAGAAAATTCAGTCTAGTACCAGGGCCTATTGCCTAATTTGGAGAGTTTTTCTCATTTTGATTTATGGACTCCTGATTTTTTTCTGCTGGAAGAACCCTGTCTAAATCAAATTCCAGTCTTCTAACTAAAGGATTAATTTTCCTAATAATCTTTTATATTGTTCGCACATGAGAATAAAATGTTAAAAGCATAAAACACAGTTGTTTTGATACACCAAACCCTGAGTGCCTGAAGATAGTGAAATTATTGCAGATTTGAGGTATTGTTTCTCAGGGGGTTTTGATTTTTTAAAAAAATTTGAAGGGCTTTCTGCTATATTAAGATGCTTTTCTGCACTCCAATCTCATAGAAAAATTTCTCAGGGATTTTCAACAGAAGAAAATCGACCTTTGTCACAGTAGCATTGTAGTTCTGCTGCCTGCATATCAAATTCACTGAGTTTAACTAGCTTTAACTTTAGAAGTATATAAAAAAAAGACAAAGTTTCATCTGTCTGAGCCAAAGAGAATTTTTCATGGTGACTAATGGCTTAGATAAATCAGGGGGTGAAACTCTGCTTTTAGTTGTGCATTTCAGAAAAGTCCTGGACCTTAATGCCCCAATAACGCAGCTACCATGGATGTTGTGTCAGAATAGTTTCTTGAGAGTGAATCTTATGCAAACAAGTTTTTAACTAGTTTTTAAGCCAAAGAAACTTTCTGGTGCATTTTCTGACACCCTGACATCAAGTGGATATGCCACATCTGTAGATAAGCTTACAGAACCTTGTGTCAAACTCGCCTTGGGGAGCACTAGAAGCAAGGAACTCTTCTCCTTTATAGAATAGATAAACTTTCTAAAGGAAACAAATCTCATTAGAAATTATTTTAGAAAAGTCTCCATACTTTGTGACTTCTGGAGGACAGAATTTCTTCAGGAAAGTATATCCTTCTCCATTAAATTGAACTTCAGAGTCTCTTCTTTACAGATGTCAACTCAATACAGCGTCATTTGTGCTAACAAGGTCTTTAATTGAGCTAGCTCAGAAATGACATGCTAAGTCAAGACCCAGTGAAATATCCCTTGGTCTCAAAATCCAATTGTTTTGCATCCAATGATCAAGAGTTTCCTCCCCCTGGTCCTTCCTGTGAGGAGCTAGCTGGGTTGGCAAACTCTCCTATTCAATAAGAATTCAAGTCCAAAACACAGGCAACTGCAAAATGGGCTTGAATCCCCCTTCTCAGTCTCTCAGGTAAATAAACTCAGAGGAAATAAACTACATCAAGCTATAAAGCATAAGAATCAAGCACTAATTTCTACAAGATTGCCTACAAGTCATATATGTGCACACACAGACAGAAAGGGAGGTATATCTATATCATGCATAGGTGTATGTGCTTCTACAAGTCTAAAATACCTAATTTAATGAACGTGTGTGACACGTACATTGACATATCATAGAATCATAGAATCATAGATGTGCACTTAGACGGACACATAACTAAATATGCATGCAAACAATTTAATGTGTGTGTCTGCATGTCCATGCATAATTTAAAGGTATAGAAACATTAGGCATCAATTTCTCCTGAGCTAACAGGATTTATGATAGGATCTCTGCATCTCAGTATGATGATTTAGAGCCAGGAAGGGACCTCTGTGCACGACAATTTCTGCCCCCCCTTTTGGTAGGCATTAGCTCTCAGTTTGGAACTACTTTTGAAACCACTCATGTGAAATGCACCCTTCTGGGTAATGCTTGCTATAGGTGCTGCAGGTCATACAACAAAATAGGTCTTGGTTAAGGATGA
>WAAB01014898.1:0-19415 GCA_013389865.1 Piaya cayana | reverse complement strand
TGAAACAAATACAAAATCAGGCATCTGAAAATACAAACGTTAGGGAAAAAGACAGCTAACTTTTTCTGCCAAAATGTATTATTTCTATTTAACATTCATATTCTCCTGTCAAATTTTCAAGCAATGAAAGTTAACAGTATTTAGCGTAGTTTAATTTTAAATCTTATGCTAATTGCCAGTGACCTCTGAACATCAGAAGCAGTGCTACTATCCACATGGCACACATAATTAAGGAATTTGATTTCCTATATGTTGTAAGCAATGAAAGTGCTTTAACTGACATTGATATATGTTTGTAATAACTTCTGTGTAAATTTAAAATCAATGCCAATTTTAGCCTTCTTGATGCTATTTTTATTGCCCTGGTTATTTCTATAGAATTGGAGATATGCAGGAGCAAACATTTTGCAGAATGTGCAATACATGTTTTAAATTCAAGTGTAGTTTTCATGCATGACATTTATGTTTAAAGTTTGAGTATCTGCCACTTCTGTACACATGCAAAAAGACAAATGCCAGATCTAGTCTGCTTTCAGGAGGTTTTGCTTCCAGCTGATTTTTGATTGATTGTCAAGTATGCTTCACAATGATTAAATGGGATAGTATTGTATTATCCAGGATCCCTGATGCACTGCACTGTAGATATCCAAAACAGTGTTACAAAGGAAATCAAAAATACTCACTTTATCTTTTATCTTTCCACTTTTTACAGGGCAATTCAGATCTAGCAAATCTTTCAGCCTTGTTATGCTTTTAAAGAAACACTCAGTACATATGTTTAATATTTTTATTTATTATTTTATCATTTTGCGTTGTCCCCATAATCATTGATTAATTGTTGCAAAGCGAACTACAAATACAAATACCTAAAGTAAAGTTTTACCTTCATACCAAGGAAGGTGGTTTTGTTTGGCATCTATAAAAAATATTTCGCCAACCAGAAACAGGTATTCTTTATGAATTCTGGTAAATTTCAGATTAAGTTTTGAAGTTGTCACAATAACTGCTGTGGGGAATGCAAGGTGATCTTTGTGGTTTCAGCCCTCAAAACCAACAAGCCAAATTGTATGAAATATTTTCCATTGTCATAAAAGCCACAAGAACTTATGGTTTTGCCTTAAAAATAAAAGGATAGAAGTATATTTTGAAATGACCTTTTATGTTTTAATGGTGTTAAACATACAAGCTACATACTAAATAAAGGATTGAGGAACAATAAAGAGAATACAAACACACAGAGCTCAAAGGTCTTGCTCTCACACACGGCACAGGGCCACATCTGATCTCAGAGTGGTTTATCCTGCTGTGACTGCATGGACTTCATTAAGCTTCATCCTTTATATAAACACAAATGAATACATAACTAGAAAGCAAATAGCTACACAGACTTTATGCTAGAAAAGGAGCACGGGTAGAGGGAGGAATCTTAATCAGGAAGAATCCAGCTACATACCCCAGTTCTTTTTTCAAAATTTGTTAGTCTACATTGTACTCCTTAGCAAGAAAGTTAATGTACATCATTACTGCAAAACAGAAAAAAATAGTAAAATATTATAAAATATTAGGGAAATTTTGCCTTTCAAAGAAACCTCATTTTTAACCTGTAACAGAAACTCAATGTGACTGAATTTAGGTCTTTGAATTAGAAGAATAAAACTACTCCAGTCTTTTATAATTTCTTTTTGCTCTGCATCCAGTAGAGAACTCTCTTCTTTACTGGATCCTTTCCTAGCAGTATAGTCAGTCATCAGGATGCACTTAGGACTTGCACTCTATAGTGACAACCATTACCACTCCTCTCACCACAGGCTCCTTTCAGGAAACTATTTGGAAAAGAAAGAAGAATATAAAAGAATCAGACAACTTCAAAACATAATTGATTTCTGCTAGCTTGCAAAAAGAAGCTTGGTTTTGTAATCAATTATTTTATTTTAATCAATTTATCATGAGCTAATTCCTTTTAAGAATAAAAGGATGAGAGGAAAAATTTTCTAAGCTTGATTTTTTAAGTGTCACAGAGCCCAGCATAACCCAACACACCTGTAGTCAAATTTTACTTGGCAAACAAATCTTCGACTTGTAGTTTGCCTCTGATGTAGCCTAAAAGCACTTTATTATATTAAAGCTTATTGATAGCTCTTTTACCTAGAGCTATTTCAAATGTAGCAAAATAATGCAACACTAATCTCTAAGACGTTTATCCCATAATAGGTATTTTTCCTGACTAAATCAATTCAAATGCTAATTGGAGTGGAAGGTGACTATCTCCAGTGGTTAAAAATACATTTGCATTGCTATCAATCTTTTGCACGGCTGATGTTTAACGAGGCTGAACCGGAGCTCAGCCCAGCCTTGGAATGGCAAAACCCTGCTCCAACTCGTAGTCAATGCTACCATCAAGTGGCAAAACCAGCAGCTGCAACATCAGCTTCCAGCTCCGACTTTCTTGAATGTTACTTGCATAGCACATACAAGAGCTAGAAGCACAAGAGAAAGATAGTAGGAATGTAAGATTGTTTGCTCAACTCTGTATTTCTCCTCTGCATATGCTGCAGTTAGGGATGTAACAAAAACAAGAAAAGTCCCCACTGCACTCAGGGAGTTCACTGATAGGATGAAGGTTAACGATTTTAAGAAGAAAAAGGTGCGGCACTGAAATAAGTTGCCTAGAGAAGTCATGGATGCTACAACCCTGGAGGTGGTTAAGACAAGAAGGGATGAGGCCATGAGCAACTCAATCTAGTGGAAGGTGTCCTACCCTTGGGCATGTGAGTTGGAAATGGATGGGCTTTAACATCCCTTCAAACCCAAACCATTCTGTGACTCCACGAATTAAACCAGACAAGCCTTGCCTCAAGGTCTAGACAAACCATAAAAGGTTATTATAATAATTCTTTCATTGTATCTTGGACCGTAATCCACACCTGTACATTCTAAGTCATTCCAAAAATCTGTATGTACATTTCATCCACATATCCAATAGACTCTTGTAATTTTCCAAAATAAACTTGCTCACAAGCAAAACACATTAAAAAAAGGCAAACACTCTCTGGTTGTATTAAGCACATAATTTAAGGCGTTATACATATTCTACAACTTCCAGATATCATCAGAGAGGGACACAGATCCTCAATGTTTATCACATGACCACCTCCAAAAAATTCACAGGCAAGTCTATTCACAATTTCCCTGTGAGCTAAGTAGAGTAATATATCTCAAACACAGAAGTCCAGTTTTCCTTTCCCTAGAAACCCCTGAATTTGTCTGAAACAGGTGATAAGATTCTCCTTAGATTATAAACTTAAACAAACATTTTCAACCTGAAGCATTTTTAAAACCATTGTTACATCTTTGGTCTAATGAGAAATACAGCCATATGGGAAAGAAACTAATTGTTTTTCTGCCAGAGAAGTTATCTGGGGAGGGAGATATTTTTTTTTACTTGGTTTGCCTGTGACACAGTCAGATTATCTAAGTAAACTCAGTGACTATCCCATGCTCATTTCTGCATGACTGGCTTGCAATGAAGTGCATCCTCCTTTTGAAGAAAGGGTGATCTAAACCAATTACTTTGCATACACCTGCAACTTTTAACTGTCATCAATCAGACTATTTCAAGTATTACCCATGGAAAGACCATACAGAGTGAAAGGCAAACACATAAAAAGCAAGCAGCCAATACAAGCTTTATGAAGTTACAGTATTCTTAGGTGTTCTCTAGAGCTTTACATTCAGAAACTTAGTCAATTGCTGATAGAAGACTGGGTTTACTGAAGCCACCTATTATGATTCCAGAATTCTGCTTTCATCTTCCTAATATTGCAGTAAATACTTGATGAACCGTAAGTTATGATGTTAAGGTAGTAGGCAAGAAACTTGTATTCTGCCTATTATTAATGACAGTTGTACACTTAGTGTCAGAAGACAGTGTTTTCTCTGTAAACTTTAATGCTGTAGCACGGTACTTCACATTCCAAGCAAAGACAATGCTTTTTGTCAATGAATACACAGGCTAGAATGAGTACTGAAACAGAAATCAAAGCCTGACGGAAAATAGTATCACGAAGACACATACAATGCACAAAATAAAGCTAGAATCAGTTACAGATATATATGCATAACAGTACTTAACAGAACTTCAACTACAGTGTAAATTTACACTGATGTTTAAAAGTAATTAGGAGATATTTGTCAGATGGTCAGAAAAAATATATTTTAAAAGCTTTCTCAAGACTTTAAGCCAAGAATTTATATCAAAAATAAATTGAAATCTATAATGGAAGTTCAGTTTAGGAGGCCTCTGGCTAAATAGGGAACGAACATTACAAAAAACCCAAACTCCCCTCAAATGCAGTACACATGCCGCAGTACTTGTATTGCTTCTTTCACCCATTCCAGGATCACAACTGGTGTCACACTGACTTTTTTAGGAGTACTTGAGGCAGAAATTAAAGGAGGGCTGTGAAGATGATTAGGGGGCTGGAGCATCTGTCTTACGAGGAAAGGCAGTGAACTTGACCTGTTTAGCCTGGAAAGGAGAAGACTGAAAGGGGACATTATCAATTCTTATAAACATCTAAGGAGTAGATGTCAGGAGGATTGGGTCACAGTCTTCTCAGCGGTGCCCAGTCACAGGACAAGTAGCCAAAGGTAAAAACTGGAACACTAAAAGTTCTATTTGAACATGAGGAAAAACCTTTTTTCTCTGAGGGTGACAGAACACTGGAACAGGCTGCCCAGATAGGATGTAAACTTTCCTTCTCTGGAGATATTAAAAATCTACCTAGATATTTTCCTGCATAACCTGCTGGAGGTGAACCTCCTTTAGCAGTGAGGTTAGACTACAGGGTCCCTTCCAACACCTACCAGGCTATGATCCTGTGATTCTGTAACTGAACAGACTACATCTTGTCATTTTTTAGTTACTCACAAATCGAGATCTTCAGTTTTTACTGAAAGATCAAAAACTGACCAGTGGAATACAAATTTAATTGATTTGCACATGTGAAATATGAGAAACTTAAGTACAGATAAAACATGCAAGATGTCAAAACTACATTCCAAATGGGAAAATAGTACCAAATGCACTGTTTCAGAAGTTTTAGAAGACTAAGGTTTGGATAAACACAATTGAACTAATCCAAGAAGATTAACAGCAAGACTTTTCAAGAACCTGTTGTCTAAAATGAGCACATGACAGTTAACCCAGTGTAGAACATGGAAGTTAGTGTCAAAGATGCTCTGGATACATGAAGATGCTTCTCCAGAAAGTAAGCAGGCAACTTAATGGAATAAAAAATAGAATTCATGTTCAGTTATTAGTTATGACCATAAACTAACATTTTATTCATGCTAATACAGAATGTTTGAATGTTAATCACTAAAACACTTCAGCAACCATGAAGTACAGTGAGTGACTACTTATCAATTCTTTGGTTTTATTTTGTTTTGATTTAAGAACAGTAAGTAAGAACAGTATTTAAATAGTTTTTCTTGCATGGAAAAATCCATGTGGAAGCAGAGGCAGTTTTTCTTATGAATCAGGCACTTAATCTATATCACATTTTATCCAGAAGAAATGGCTCGGTTTTGTGTACAATTACCATCTATTAAAAAAAAGGAACATTTTCAGTCCAAAGGCTTTCTTTAAAAGAATCCTATAGGCAAGTTTGACCTTTACATTATGAATTTCATTTCATTGTAAGCTCTTACACTTATATTACTGCTTAACATGAACTCACATTGAAATGTGACCTGGCAACTTCCATCTATATTCATGCTAAGCATTCGGCTTAACAATCATCATTCTACAAGTGTAGAAATATTTTCTGGTATTTCAGACAATGAAGGTCATATGAGCTTCATATAAAATGAAATATAATTTTTCATGTTTTTCAATTGTGGCATACATTTTAAAATCCTTGTTAGAATCATCCATACTAAAGTGCCAAAACTGGGGGGTTCCAACTCCTTTTTTCTCTTTGATTTTGATTTTGAATCAAAATTTTGAATTTTTTCTCTTTGAATTTGATTTTATCTGGGCACTAATGCCTCAGTTTCTAGCTGGTCATAAGAACACAGTAACTATAGCTAATGTGCTAATTTCTACACTACATGTTTATATGCTCAACTTCCAAAGTTATGGAAAGGCTCAGAACAATATGTATTCCTATCATGAAAAGATAATTACTGCAATTTTGAGTGCATTTTTCTAGTTAAAATTATCAGTTGCTTTTTCTTTAAGCAGATAAACAGAAATATGCAGTCATCATTATATATGCTGCTAGCACACTTCCATGCTTACAGAAAATGTTCTATTGTACAATTTAAACAAAATCATTTCAACAAAATGTAAAATTACATATTATTATAAGATAGTTCTTAAAAAAGCAATTTAAAGTCTACTTTTGTAGACTAGTTGTGTGAGATACTGAACACTGATAAGGCGTCAACAGTAACGGCACTTGAATGTAATGAACATAAACTCAATAGCTGAGTTGGAGATTTGTGTGTACTGTGTTTGGTTTTTTCTCAAGCAACACATTTTAGCTACAAAATAGAGCATTTTTTCTGAACCGCTTATTCCATTCCTGGCAACAGCTCCTGAGAAAGCATATACTGTTTAGAAATAACTAATGATTTCAGCTACAAAACACAAACAATAAGAACTTTCAAATGTCCACTCTATATGGCAGCATTATAGCACAGCTGAAATAAAATATTTTAGCACAGTAGGAATTCTGTATTAAAATAAAAAGTAGGGGGGCAATGCCAGGCACAAACTAACTCAGGAGCAATGTTAGTTTTGTGTCTGCACAAATAGTACAAAATATTTTGATCCAAGGCTTCTTTTGCCCTTCCATAGCTCTGTGCCAGTGATCCTAGACAGCCCAGCTCCTGTTTCACAACAATCCTGACTTTCATACTACCCCATTCCCACAGGGAATTAACTGTCAAGAGTTTACAATACATTTAGCTTGAGAAAGAGAGTTAGCTTGGGAAAGATAGAGAAACATTAGTGTCTGATGAGGGTGGTTAAACGAATTCTTACTGTCAAGGTGTAACACTCACACAAGGATAGGGATTATCTAAGGTAGATATTATATTTGTGAAAATATGGAACTTGATAAAAATAACTTCACCACTAACAACAATCCAACCAAAGCATGTCAGCTGCATCCAATGAAATCCAGCAATATCAGTTTAACACACCATAGTACACTAACCAAGACACTATATGGAAACAACTGTGTGGTCTCATTATTATTATTTTGACAGGAGACACACAAATTGCAACCAGTTACAGAACACCATTGCCCATTTTTGCATTCATGTGCTATCTATAATTATGATAGGTCAAAACATACAGTATATAGCTCCAACTTCTGAAACTTGCATCCCATAGCCTGTTGAGGGAGGTGATTGCTCCATTCTACTCTGCACTGGTACAGCCCCACATGTACTGTGTTCAGATTCAGGTGCCACAGTATAAAAAGGATATGAAGCTAGAGGAGAGTGTTCGGAGGGGGCCACAAAGTTCATGAAGGGATTAGAGATGAAGCTGTTCAGCCTGGAGGGAGACTGAGGGGAGGTCTCATCAAGCCCTACAGTTTCCTCATAAGGGGAGGAGGAGGAACAAGCACTGATCTCCTCTCTGGTGACCAATAATAGAACCTGAGAGAATGGCAGGATGATGTGCCAGGGGCGGTTTAGGATGGATGTTAGAAAAAAGGTGGTTGTTTAAAAACCGCATATTAAGTTTTCCCCTCCTACTCCTTTACACAACATGCTTAACAAGATTTATACAACAGTCACACTCAAGCTTAGTGGAGGGGGTTTACCTTTGAAGTATATGCACATTTGCTAATTTTAAAACTTGGCTTTGATCACAAACCAAGAAGTGTTTGATGCATTCGTCTATAAAGTACAGCAGCAATGCAGGAGATGAAAATTCCCTTCTTATATTACAGTCAATATTATAAAGCCATATACTTTAGAAAGTACTAGAATTAAAAGAGATAATTCAGATCTCATAACTCACACTCTATGGCTACCAAGGTGTCTGCTATGCAGACAAGACATGCTTCTTAATTAGGTAAAACTTTCAAATATAAATTTTGTATGTCTATAATGAACAAGAAATTTAAACGATCAGATTTACTAAATTTATTTTAATGCACCGCTAAACATTCTCATGAGGTTAAAGTTAATGCTACGCTTTCAACTGTCATTTTGTACAGTGTGTGTAGGATGGGTAATGCAACATAGAACATGTGTGGTGAACACCAATTCAAGACTATGGCTTCCTTGCAGATACTCAACTCTTCTCCAGAAAAAAAGTAGTCTAAATTTGTTTATTCCTCATGAAATATGAGGAGTGCATATTTCCATTAGAAGAAAGCATTCAGCAGTCTATCAGTCTTTGCAATTAAACTATTTATCCAGGTTTCTCTAATTACAATACAAAAATATCTAAAAAGGTCCATCATGCTTATTCCATCAGCTATTCACTACTACTCTCTAACAGCTCAAAAATGAAACAGGTCACTTCCATACTGATCAAACTAATTTCACCTCATCTTATCTAAACAATTGTTATCTTTGGGACTGACCAAGACATCCATGAGGAAAAGGAGTAATAGCAAAAGAAAGCAGAAATTACTGCACACATTTTTCTCTTTAAAAGCCTATTTTTCCTTAATAGGGGCATAAACAATCCAAACTGATGCTGAAGTAAAATAACCACACGTTTTAATAGCAAATTTCTGAAGCCACATAAAAAAATATACTAAAAAAAAATTAAAAACTCCAAATATCAAGACTGAACTTGCATTTTTGGTACTTTCCTTGAAACCGCTTTAAGTTAAGCCAGATAAGGGTAATGTTGGTCTCCACTGAATTTGACTTCATTATCCATAGCTATCAAAGGTATTACCCATAGCTATAAAACATGGCAGTAATAATGCTCAAAAATATTTGATTTAAAACACATTTTTTAAAATGGCTGTATACAAAATGATCCTCCAAACAAACTAGTCATTTATAGCAATACTTAGTATCCACCACTGCACTTACATTTTTAGGAAGGGCTACCTTGTTAGTTCTTACACCTATCTACAAAACAACTGAGATCAGTTACTCTCTCTTGTCCCTGTAAAACATCAGATTTATAAACACTAACAAAAAACCTCCAGATTGAGTGCTTTGTAGTCAGAATGAGACACAGTATGAATCCAGCCTCCATGACACTAAAGAAAAAGCTTTGTATTGCCCATCTGTACAGCAAATTTTACCTTGTGTTAATACATCTACAAGGAGGAATTATCTGGCATATTGACAGTTTCCCCAAAATTGGCAGCTGTTTTTTCTGAAAAGCAATTGGTAATTGCTTGGAAAAACAATATGGCTTTCACAAAATCTGAAATCTCACCTGTCATTTTGATGTCAAAATAGTCTTTCTCAAGACCTATTGCAATTATTTTATAATTTACAGTATATATTCTTAAAAGGTGACCTAAGGCAGCCAAAGACACAAACATCAAGAAAATAAATATAAAAGAGTCACATAACTCCTAAAAGAATAACTACAAGATATATGAAAACATATATGTCCTAGGATTGAGGACACTGGAGTTTCTTTCACAGGATGACCTAGTCAACTGCTATTGCAAACTGGAAAGAAACTCAGCACAGACTCAGAACCACCATCAGCTTTGAAATAGAAGTTTGAGCCCTAACTTTTGTAGGATCATATAATGGTTTGGGTTAGATAATCTAGTCCAACCCCCCTGACATGGTCAGGAACTTCTCTCACTAGATCATGTTGCTCAAAGTCCTGTCCATGCTGACTTTGAACACTTCCTGGGCTAGGGTATCTGCAACACCTCTGTTGCAGAGTCTCATCACTCTCATCATAAAAAAAGGATTCCTTATCAACAATCTAAACTCTTTTCAGTTTAAAACCACTGTCTTGTTGCTACAGATTCTGACGAGAAGTCTCTCTGCAACTTTGTCACAATCCCACTTTATAAAATGAAGGGCTGCATTAAGGCCTCCCCAGAACCTTCTCTAGGCTGCATATCTCCAGCTTGCTCAGTCTTTTTTCATATCAGAGATGTACCAGCCCTCCTTTTAACGTGGCGGGGGCCAAAATGAACTTCATGAACAAATCAATATGATTTCAGATGAAGTTCTTTATTCAGCATCTATTCATTGTTTATATAGGACAAGCAGGCCAAAACATCAGGTAAACACTGGTCTTTCTGCCCTAGCGACCAGCCCCTCCTGTCAACCACCCATCCCACATCTCCCTGCCAGCCCGAAAAACTCCTGCCGCCACCTGCAAACCACTTCATTAACATAACACAACAAAGTCATTCACCATTTTTGTGAATTTCCCAACTCCACCCTGCCAGGGCACTTAAAGAACAATTCCAACATCCTTTGAATTCACTCTATTAGGTCCTTGTCTTTCTTGTGCTAGGGACCCCAGAGCTGGACACAGTGCTCTAAGTGGGGTCTTGCAGAAGCAGAGTAGAGGCAGAATTTGCTCCCTCAACCTGCTGACCATGCTTCTTTTGATGCAGCTGAGGATGCGACTGGCTTTCTAGGCTGCAAGGCTCAACCCCAAAAGAGTTGAGCCACAGCTCTAATGTTAAATGTGTTGGCTATGAAAGTCAAGGCTAACTGAACTCAAGGTGGTGCTGCATAGTGTTCTAAGCAAAACAATTTCTTTAAGCATTTGAGATAGTAGATGTTTTATGTTCAGGTGCTGTTTGTACAGTAAGGGGTATGTAGATCAATGTGGTCACTAGCATTGCACCTTGACAATCTGGTGATGAACATGCCACATCTTGCATGCTTACAGTTCACACAAATAAATGGGTTTTGGAAAGTGTCAACTATCTTTAAAACCCCAAAGATGAGAATGTACTCGTTGGCTTTGCAAGTATTAATTGTATTTTTGCAAGCAGTTTCACTGACCCAGATTGGGTACACAATGTGCAAGAAAAGCTCATATGCAGAAGGATGAGTTCCTCTAGCACAGTCCTCCTCTGCTGTTCTAGTGCAAATGTCTTACAAAGTCAACTGGCTATTTCTGGTGTGTGGCAGAGTGGTGGAATCAGAGAAAGCATGTGTTCTTGAAGCACTGCTAAAAGGTTCCCTGGGCAACCTGTGCCAGTGCCTCATCACTCTCACAGTGGAAAAATTATTATGTCTAGCCTAAATCTGCTCCACTCCAGTTTATATCCATTGTCCCTTCTCCTATCACTACAAGCCTTTGTAAACAGTCCCTCCTCAGCTTCTTGTAGGTCATTTCAGGTACTAGAAGGTTGCTATAAGATCTCCTCGAAGCCTTCTCTTCTCCAGGCTCAACAACCCCAACTCTCTCAATCAGTCCTCATATGGAAGGTGTTCCAGCCATCTGATCATCTCTGTAGCCTCCTCTGGACCCGTCCCAACATCTCCAGGTGTGGTCTTACAAAAGAGGAATAGAGGGGAAGAATCACTTCCTTGGCCATGTTTCTTTTGATGTAGCCCAGGATAAAATACTCAGTGCAAATTGCTGCTCATATTGAGCTTCTCATTGACCAGCACTCCCAAGTCCTTCTGTGTAGTGCAGCTCTCAATCACATCATCTCCCACTGTGTACTGCAATTGGGGATTTCCCCAACACAGGTGCAGGACTTTGCATTTGACCTTGTTGAACCTCATGAGGTTCACACAGGTTGACATCTCCAGCTTTCCAGGTCCCTCTGGATGGCATTTGATCCTTCTGGTGTGACAACTGCACCACTCAGCTTGGTGTCATCTACAAACTTGCTAAGGGTGCACTCAATCTCACTGTCAATATCATTGATGAAGGTATTAAGCATCACTGGTCCCAGTACAGAACACCAAGGGACATCACTTGCCATGGATCTCCATCTGGACTTTGAGCCATTGACCACTACCCTCTGAACACAACCCTCCAAACAGTTTCTTATTCACCAAACTGTTCACCCATCAAATCCATATCTCTCCAAGTTAGAGAGAAGGATGTTGTGCTGGTTTTTGTCACATTCTTTCTTGGAATGACCTTCTTGGTTCCTAGGAAGAAAAGTCTTCTCATTATACATGCCTGTATGGTCTGCTGATAGTTCCAAAATTATGAATATTCTAATTGATGGTTTTGGATTTCTTTTTTAAGGTAGCAAATAAAGACATCACTGGTGTTTTTCAGTGTCTACTTTTTGTTCCTTAACAGTCAGTCAACACAAAATCTGCTGCTGTTGTGCAGTATTGTGCAATACCTCTCCTCTTGTACTTCAGAGGGTAGTCAGTTGAGGAACTGATAATTCAGTAGTAGCGTAATTTGAGATATTTCTGGTGATTTCAGGTAGTAAGCTTGACAAACGGAGAACTGAACACAGATGAGCCACCTGCAGGCTGTTCAAATGCCATCCCCTCATCTCCCGCAGAAGTAGAAGTAGTGGAAGAAACTATGTCCATTGTTTTATATTCTTTGGATCCTGTCTGCTCACCTACTTTTTCCTTGAATAGTTATACAAAATATGGTCTAAATTGAGTAGCCACTAGCAAGGGGCAAAACTATAGCACTTTACTTGATTTTTGTCTTTAAATATTTAAATAGATGTTCTATGGTTTGTACTTTTTAACCTAAGCTCTCAATAGCACATCTCACTGTACTAGGGAACTGCATGTGTTTTTGATATTTCAACTTATTTGGAAATGCTTATTTTAAGATAGTATTCTGTCTAACAAAAGTTTTGTTTGAAAGATGTAAAATTCTTCCTGTGTGGTATTGTGATTCTCTTTTTGCCCTAACTCTTCTTCCATACAGCAGCCAGAAAGCAGTGAACTTGTGATGAGTTCTACAGCACATGCAGGCAGAAATAGTCTCAGTGGCTTTTCTAGCATTCTTTTGTTTAAAACTAATTTCAAAGAACTTTAAAATAGCAAGTCCAAATGGAAGCTACAAAGCATGTTTTAATATTGTGAAATTATTAGCTGTTTTTACAAACAGTCACCTTCAGGAGCTACTTTACCTGCTTCAAATCTTGCTTGCCTTTAAGTTGTGTAGTCTAACATGCTTTTTATAATCCTTTTTAGTGGGCAGTAGAATATTTTTTCTTACTTATTTAGAGGGGCTTACATTCTTTTCAGATGTTGTAGCATTCAGCTAGTATTTTAACATCTAGAAAATAATTTCACATCTAGAAAATAACTCAGATATATGAACAAGTAATAAATGCTAGCAAATTTTTGAACTTCACCTCTTAGCTCAGTAAACATAGTCTTTACCAGAGTACTGGTTTTTTGAAACCTAATAACTTTTCTACACCATAGCTTCAGTGTTACAGTATAATGAAAAGGGGAAATATATTAATATCAGTTAGCATGGGATGGACAACCAATGTATATGTGAGTAGTTGTAGTGGTTTTAGTTTACCTTCCTGGTAACTAGGGTCATAACTAAGGAAGTATTCCATCTCATTTCTTTACATAAGCAAAGATATAAAAAGGGAGCTCGGAAGTTTGGTGTGCAGTCTTGCTTCCAGGAGGGATGGCGTGCTGATAATCTCTGCAGCCGCTCTGCTGTTCGAGTGGGCCGAGGCACACACCTGCTGGATAAGGGGGAAGTGAGAACTTGTTGTTTTACTTTTCTTTTTTTTCTCTATATAATATACATATATAAACTGCTTTAGTCCTGCTAGAATTTGGGCTCGTGGTTTTCTTTCTTTTTCCCCTCTCTTTCTTTCTTCCTCCGCTGTGGTTGGGAGGGGTCCTGGGGCGTCTGTCCCGGGCCCTTTGGGAAATTGGCGTTGGGCCAATTTCAACCGATCAGAGTAGTAAAAGCAGACATGCAAAATGATAGAGAAAAATGTTCTTGACAGCTAAAGGCAGCAGAACTTTTAACAAGCTTTCATTTGTAAAATTCTATTCCAAGATTAATTCTAAGTGTAAGGCTCTAGCTTATTGTAAAATAGAGGCGCTTAACTATGAAGGTTACATCAGTAGAAGAAAAATCTAGTAAGCATTCCACAATAGCAGTAAGTTTAGTAGGGTCAGTTTTCCTAACTGAGGGAATTTCTCAAAGTGCAAATGTTTGTTGAAGCTGTTATGGAGGTTCCAGTTTGGGTATTTTAGATTTACATGCATGTGTAGTTAAAAATTGTGAAGGAAGGTGTCTTTTGTGCCATGCTTATACACTGGGTTTCTGTGAACACTGAGACAACCAGTTCTTTACCTGCTACCTTTAAAGTACTGTGTTATTACCATGGGAAGTATTCAGTTCTACATGTGTTTAAAACAAAAAAGAAAGCAAGGATGTTGATAGACTGCATGTAGGTAAGTCCTCTGTTCCCTGCTTTTGCATAAGGGCAATGATAACCTTCCCTATGCCCAGTTTATGTATATATGGGAAAAAAACAGAATTTAAAGATTCAAATAGTGCTTAGCACAATTAAACCTGTGTTTAGTTATCTACAGCAAGTAAGGATACTCTCAGAAGCCAAGACTCTGCACCTGCATTAGAAGTGGAGAAAGTAATTTCCTCTGATATGAGTAATTGATGGTCAACTATGCTATTGTATTTGACCCAGTCTTTTTGACAAAATATCTGGTTTCAATATCCCACACATTAAATTAATATTAATCTTGCTTTTCAATTGGAAACACTCAAGTTAGTTTTCCAGTGGTGTTTATTTAAAGTGCAGTTTTCTCATTCACTGTTTTTCAGGGGTAGAACTTGCTCTATGTTTTAACATTAACAAAAGCAACATACACCTGCAAACACCCACCTCCTCCCCTGCATTGTTGTCAGACATCAGTGTACAGGTATACATCTTTTCCTCATAGGTTATTTTAGATTTTAACACAATAGTCATAAGCTTAATATGAGAAGGTATTGTGAAATGTTTAAATATCCATTTATAGATATTTACATGGCTGAATGGTGTAAGGAAATGCAAGTACCAGTATCTTTCATATCTACAATATAGACATGTTTGTTTTCAAGAAGACATTGTTTTATCAAGAGACTGTCGTTTTCTTTCCTCTTTAATCTTTTTTTCCATCTGTAAATATGAATAAAGTTAACCTGTCTTGCTGACAATGGAACACTTACTCATCCTCTGAAGAGATAAACTTGAATATGTTTTTAAAGCACTTAATTCTTTGTTTTAGATGTTTCTGTAGTTTTAGAAACTTAGCATAACTATGGCTTAGTTTAAAAGATCAAAGAGAGGTTGCCCAGTCATGTGAACACTAGCTGAATACTAGATCTTTTATTACCATTTCAGTGAGATGATGGAAAGCATAAAGCATAAGAATTTCTTTTTCAATAAGAATGTTATTGTTTTGGGGCATTGGTCCAACATATCCCTTGTTTGATTTATATTTATGTACTCATATGCAGTATATATTCAAAATCTTATGCTTTGTCACCTTCATGCTCCTCAGGTGTTGCTGCACAGCAGTCATGTAGCAGTGGGTGTTAGATGTAGATTTATACGTGCAGTGGGTGTAGATTTTGAGCTTTTTTGGTGATGTCGGCTTTTTCAGGAAGGAGGACGGGGAGGAGAGAGAAAATGTACCTGGTGGCTGTTCTTCTCTAAATCTTGTAGATTTTACCTTCAACAGCTGATCTTCCACTTACCATTAAGCAATTAGACTTTCTTTCCTTATGTCTTTGCTAGCTATTGGAACATCTGTTTTTATGAAGCACGTCTAATTTAAATAACCAAAAGGCTCTGCCGTGGTTGTTCAGAGAGGGGCAAACAGGAAACGACCCTATGATCTGCCCATCTTACATCTAGCTTTCACATTGCCACTTTAAATACCTGTTAATAATCTTGCAGTACAGTGCTACCTTGTGCTAGATGACAAATATGGAAACACAGATACCTAAACAAAAATGAGAACTGAAGTTTCTTTAGCACGTTGTGCCAAGGGGCATCTCAAGTGGTAGAGGGAAGAGTATCGAAAAGAAAAAAGGTACTATAATCTTTTAAGCAGGACAACAAGTGTTCATAACAGTAACACTGAGATTTCTACCTTAGATAATACCTCAAAGGTTGGTTTAGATTTTAAAAAGTGAGTTGTTTCTAGAGTTTCATTTATCAGTATTATACTGCCTGCTATAGAAATGTTTTATTATTATACAGAGAAAGAGGTTAGCAGTCATTAAATGCATCCTTTAAAAAGAAAAATAGTTCCTGTCCTAGAGTTAGAAATTGTCAAAGCTTATCTATTATGCACTTTGCACTCATCTTGAATAATACAATAAATTGGTGGTTTAATACCCATTATTAATGCTCAATCTGTAGCTTTAAATATGACTTCAAGAAACTCACTAAATATATATAACAGTGATAATGGCACCCTCTAGTGACAGTATTTTAAAGGACATATTTGCATTTTTGTTATAAATTATACCCTTCAAGAGATTATGCACTGTGGATCTCTTAATTCCAGGGTTACATTACTTTCATAAAATTTATTATTATGTGATGTAATCTGACCTGACTTATTCTTGTGTAAATGTGCATGTGTTTTTAAAAAAATGACATTGGAATGTTTTTCAGGTCTAGCACTTCTAGGCTGATAAATGTACACTTCAGGAAGTTTCCAAGGCAGTCCTATAGTTTGCACTTCTCTGTGGAATTTGCATTCTGTTAAAACCTTTTAGGAATATATTGTGTATTAAGGGATTTAGTTTCACACGCGTTCGCGCGCGTGGTGCCCACACACACACAAACACAAGTGCACACACAGTCCAGGGCAGAATTTCCTCATTTACAGGCTCACAGGACAATTCACATTATAAAAGAGGGACCAGTCTAAAATGCTTTGTTTTGATATAATGCGTGCCGTATGTACCTGTATCAAATGCATGGGATAGATTTGGAAAAGGAAGTGAAAGGAGGACTACGCTAAACTGGGTTCCATACATCTGCATGTAAATTCAAAGCTGAAGTGGTAATGGATTTTAATGGTTGTAGACAGGCACTAAGAAAAAGAGCTAATAGTTATGGGGGAACTTCAGTTGCATTTGGTAGCTATTAGGCCTCAGGACCAGTTATGTGTCTTTCAGAAATACTCTGAAGTTAATCTAGTATGATATTTCTGCTAGCTGTAAAAATATTTACCTAGTTTCCCCCACTGAATTTTAATTTTGGGCTTCCTCTCCATCAATAACCATTTCTTTTTTTCTGCTGGAAGTTATGTCACTCTCAGAGCAGCTCTGGTCTGCCTCTGCCCACTGCTACTTTCTGAGTGACAGAGCAACAAGGTGCCCTAAGATATTTTGAAAAGGTAACTTCTATCTCCCTTTACTTTTGGGGTTTTTCTCACTCTTGTAGAGCTACTTTTTAAACCCCTACTCTCCCTGGTTTTCAAATGCTTCTTCATTTCCTATATTTCAAACTAAATCAGCAGGATTCATTTTGAATTTTAGTGACAAAAATCCTTGGTGAACTTCAATACTTACTAATAGGCTACTGATGCAGTACATTTGCATTTTCAAATATGTTGGGCTTTGTAGTTTAAGAAAGAATTGAGTATATAGCACTGCAAGTAAGAATTCGATATCCAAACTGGAGAACTCCATGGGGTAAGCTCGGTTAAGGCATACAGCTTGCATGTCTACTTTCATAGAATCCCAGAATCATTGAATAGTTGGGGTTGGAAGGGACCTTAAAAATTATCTAGTTCCAATCCCCTTGCCATGGGCAGTGACATCCCACTACATCAGGTTACCTAAAGCCCCATCCAGCCTGGCCTTAAACATCTTGAGGTATGGGGCAGCCACAACTTCCCCTGGCAACTTGTTCCAGTGTCTCACCACTCTCATGGTGAAGAATTTCTTCCTTATATCAAGTCTAACTCTGCCCTTCTCCAGTTTATACCCATTCCCCCTTGCCCTATCACCACAAGCCTTTATCAACAGTCCCTCTCCAGATTTCCCTTAGGTTCCTTTCAGGTACTGGAAAGTCGCTGTAAGATCTCAGAGGCTTCTCTTCTCCATACTTAACAACCCCAACTCTCTGAGCCTGTCCTCCTATGGGAGGCATTCCAGACCTCTTATCATCTTTGTAGGCTCCTCTGGACCCATTCCAAGAGCTCTGTATCCTTCTTACATTGAGGATTCCAGAACCGGACACAATACTCCAGATGAGGTCTCACAAGAGAGGAATAGAGAGGCAGAATAACTTCCCCGGACTGTGCTGGCCACTCTTCTTTTGATGTAGCCCAGGATACAGTTGACCTTCTGGGCTGCAAATGCACATTACCAGCTTGTGTCAAGCTTCTCATCGACTAGGTGTACGACCTTGCACTTGGCCTTGTTGAACCTCATGAGGTTCTCACAGGACCACTTCTCCAGCATGTCTAGGTCCCTCTGTATGACATCACGTCCTTCCAATGTGGTAACTGCCTGGTGTCATCTGCAAACTTGCTGAGAGTTCACTCAATTTTGCTGTCAATATAATTGCTGAAGATATTAAACAGCACTGGTCCCGGTACAGACCCTTGAGGGACATCACTATTCATGGATCTCCATCTGGATTTAAGGCATTGTCCTCTACTCTTTGAATGGAACCATCCAACCAGTTTCTTATCCATTGTACCGTCCACCCATCAAATCCGTATCTCTCCAATTTAGAGAGGAAGATGTTTTGGGGGACCACATCAAAGGCTTAATAGAAGTCCAGATAGATCACATCCATAGCTTTACCTGTGTCCACTGCTGCAGTTACCCCATCATAGAAAGCCACTAAGTCAATCGTACAGGATTTGCCCCTGGTGGAGCCATGCTTGCTGCCATCAATCACCTCCATGTCCTCCCTGTGCTTTAACATGGCTTCTAGGAGGATCTGTTCCATGATCTTCCCAGATACAGAGGTGAGACTGATAGGTCAGTAGTTCTCAGGGTCATCTCTTCTGCCCTTTTTTAAAATGAGCACAATGTTACCCTTCTTCCAGTCACCAGGGACTTCTCCTGATTGCCATGACTTTTCAAATATCGTAGGAAGAGGCTTGGCAACCACATCTGCCAATTCCCTGAGGACTCTGGGGTGCATCTCATCAGGTCCCATCAACTTGCACACGTTCTTGTTCCTTGAGTGGTCACAAACCCCATCCTCCTCTATAGTGGGAGGGGGTTTAGACCCTGGTCACCATCTTGCTATCCCATGAACCAGGAGGTGTGAGGAGAGCAATTATTGGTGAACACTGAGGCAAAAAAAGTTGTTCTGTACCTCAGCCTTCTCCTCGTGTGTTGACATGAGGTCACCATTCCCAACATCAGTGGCGGTACATTCTCTTTGACCTTCCTCTTTTGATTAATGTACTTGCAGAAGCGCTTCTTGTCAGTCCCTTGCTAAGTTTAGCTTCAGCTGCATCTTGGCCTT
>WAAB01014897.1:0-48651 GCA_013389865.1 Piaya cayana | reverse complement strand
TACACACGTGTGAGGCTTTGGAACGCTCACTGGTGGCAGATAAGCTCAGAAAGCAACAAGTGAAGCTCCCCAAGCACAAAATGCTGTCAAGATTTGAATGAGGAGGGTTTCTTCTGGAAGGTGAAGGGTTGTGAGGATGCGCTGCTGGTGTTAGGGGTTATTTATCCTCCCAGAGGAGAGCGGGATGGACCAGTTACCGTGTGTTTCTGGCATTTTTAGCAGAGGTGGTGCTCGTGGAGGCCGCAGCAGGCACTGACATCTCCCAGCCTTCTCCCAGCCTGTTGGTGTGTTATTGAACACCAGTGTAAGACTCAAAGCTGCGTCTTCGGGGATGCCAGGAGGCTCTGAGGTTCCCCTTGTGTCAGGAGTTGGGGTTCCCAGAGCAGAGGCCCTTTGCTGGGGTCACAATTCCCTTGGGACGGCTAATTAAAGTGGAGGAAAAAACAGACTTTTGGGTTTGCATAAGTGGAGGCACATAACGAGGCCTACAAAGTCTATTTAGTGTGTGTGCAGCATCCGCTGTCAGCTCCCTCTTCCTACCAGAATAGGCAGCCCTGGAGTAGGAGAGAGTACAGTGAAAGCCAAATTATGTGGCAAATCTTTTATAGTCATTTGTTTCTCCAAACCTGTTTCATTTATTCATCTGTACCTGTACTGGATAACATAGATCAGGAACAAGCTGGGTTTTTTTCCCCCCAAGCTACTGTATATACTATTTTATATCAGAGAAGAGACTGACAGACGTTGCTTTGGAGCAGCCAGGCTGGATGCCATCACTGATGTTTCGCTGTTGGGGTTTTAGGTTACGTGTGGCATCTCTTGTCAGCGTCATCCTGCCTTCCTCTCCCTCTGAAAATGAGTTTGTCAGAGCCAAAATTTGTACAGGTTTTCACAGCACCATCTTGGCTCCCTGTTCTAGCCAGGCTGGATAGCTATGGAGCTCCATAAATCTGCTGCTCTGGATCATCAGTTAGTGCTCAGTGTGAGGTTTAGGAAAGGGCCACAAAGCTCATGCTGCTAAGAGCCTGTTCAGCGTTGCCCCGTGGTCCCACAGGCAGTGGAGCAAACTCTGCTTGGGCCACTTTGTCAGCACACACAGCTCGTTCGAGATGGAATACGTTTCTCTTTAAATGAAATAATAGAAATTCTTGAAAATCAGACACGCATTAAAGAACGGATCAAAGGGATGGTGGTTTCAGGACTGCACAAAGCCTTGCTTTTATTTGTGTTAACAGCATCGATTACTTATTAGTCTTGGATGTCTGATTAAAAAAACAAGAACTGAGGGAAGCATCCACTTTCAGCTTTTGATAGGTCAAACATTGACTCCTGGGCTGGTTACCAGTCAGGCTCCTACCCAGCAGCGTTCTGCTGTTGGATTGCTGCTTGTGTTATTGTGAACGAGTCTTATTAGGGTCAAGTGTCTACCAGAATAACTCTTCAGAGAGATGCAATGTTCCTGCGCCTCCTTTCATGTGGCCACAGTTTGTATTCAGCAAACTCATCCTTAGGTTGCTGTGTCAGCTGGTCCTTAAAGTGCTGGAGGGCCGGACCGTCTCTGCGGCAGCTGGCGTGCTGGGATGTTATGTGTTTCTCGGGGCAATGTCCTGGCCGTCGGGGTGGTGGAGATTGGAAATTGAAAACTGCTGATTGGAGAATGAGGGTGAAAACAAGACTTTGTTGAAACGTCTGAAATGATATTTTGCTTTAGAGCAAAGTGAGCTCCTTATGGTTGAAACTCCTTATGGTTGAAACTTCTTGTAGTGTTCAGACCGAAAGCTGAGATGTAGTTGGACTGTGTATCATGGCACAGGCTGACAGTGCTGGGGCAACAGGTATCTCTGATTTGACAGGCGATGGCTCTTTTGCTCTGAATGAGATTGTGTGGCTTAATTCTGCTCCTGTGGCTCGTTATGCTTGATAGCTGAAGTGTGGGCATCGAATGTTGGGTTTCTTATGAAGCTGCGGTGATAATGGCTCTGCTCAGGTGAGGTTCTGGGGAAAGAGGATGGAATTCAGCATTTGTTTTATATTGCGTTAAAAGCTCTGACGTGTCAAAACCTTTTATTGATACACATTCCTCACTGGTAACTCGTTCTTAGTACCCTTTTTTCTGCTACTCCTGCTGTAGATGCTGAATATAGTAATATGGGTGGGTTATAAATACAGACAGTGTTGGAGAAGCAGCTTGGAGAAGAGATTTAAGAACACTGTGCCGGTTTTTTTCTTGTGCAATGTAAGTTTGGGGCTTGGTTGGTTTGTCTCTGCTCGGAAGCCTCAGCAGGGGAATAATTAATGATGTAGTCATTGAATTGAAATTACGCGTAGGTTATACACGTACACAGTCGCGTATATTTTTTGTGCTCGAAAGTTAGCAGCTTGGGGAGAACAAGCATAACTCAGAGCTTTAAGCTCCAGGAAGAAAAGAGAAATGGGGACGCTTCCCAAATTCCTGCATGGCAGTTCCTTGGAGATGTGGAGAGATGTGTAGATCGGGGGCTTGGAGCTGGAGTGCAGGACTGTGTGCCCACGTGTCCCTTCCTTCTGCCTCCCTCCCACTGTTTTTATTTGGATGGCTTTGAACCTTTCCTCTGTTTTCTCAAAATGCAGAAGTTGCTAAAGACTGTGAACTTCTATCCAGTGGGCTTTGCGCTCTGGAGCATCAGCAGAGCTTGTAACAGCATCGACAGCAGTAGCTCAGAACAACTGTGCAGCTCTGGAGGTGTCGGGCAGTGACCAGAGGAGACCGAGTCATGGGGAACGTGCGTGTCCTTTGAGAATGGAAAACAGAAAAGTGCATTTTGGGGTTTTTTTGCTGTTTTTTTGTGACTAGGCAGGTTAGGTTTCTTCTTGCTTGAGTGGAGTGCCTGAAGGCCATTGAAATTGAGGAAGTTGAATCCTTTGTGGCTTTGAGTCACTGTCTTGGTGGATGTTTTCTTTGCCAGTTATCCTCTCGGAACAGGGAGACACCTGTGACGGGGTTTGTGTTAGTTTCCATACCTTAACTGTGGAGCTGTGGCGTGCAGCAGTGATCCTGCGGGCATCGGGGATAACACTTTGCTCTGATAAAACTGAGTTCCTGCTACCAGTTTTTGGGGCTTCAGGTTCACTTTGTCATCGTGTCCTTGGAGTGAAGTATCTTGGAATTGAGCTGTCTTTGGAACGTGGCACTTCCATTCTGATGAAAACAAAGATCTGACACCCTGCGGATGCTGAGAATGGGGTTAGGAGCAGGGCTCTTTGGCAGTCACTGTGCTTCTCTGTTTGGGTACAAAGACAGAAGACCTGGAGGGTCTCTCTTCTGTCTCGTGTGAGAAGTGGGGCTAGGTTATAGGTTTTGTCCTCTCTGATCTTCAGTCTGTGATGTTGATGAACAGATGCTCACAAATGCCAAATGCTGTGAGGCAAGTGAGAGTGATTGATTGTTTTGTACATGTCCCTCTTAAGCTGCTGAATCTGTGCACTGTCCTGCTTGACCCTCTTCTGTGAACTGGTGTCAGCAATCCCCGATGTCCCATCACCATTCCAGAGACCTGCTGAAGGGGAAGGAGTCTGTGTTAAACAGATAACGAGGCCAAATCATGAATGGAGGAGACTTAATTGATGCTGCCTTTAAAGAAATAATCATCTGAGCTTTTGCAGTTCTGACTTCCTGTTTTAATTTATTTTTCTAAAGTATTGTTTGTTTATTTTAATAACGGCAAGTCACTGAGGGCTCCTTTTGGTTCCAGCAGCATCAGGTGTGTGACTGCTGACACAGAGCTGTGAATGTCCTCTGTACTTCTTGCTTTGCTGCAAGCTTCAGTTTTTTTTCTGATTTCTGGTTATAGCTGCACTAAGACTTGATCCAGCTGGTAGGAACCAGACTCTTCTCTGCTACAGCCTTGATATATGCATGGAATAGCAAAATCCTGTACTAGTTTTGGTTGTGTGTTTTGCAAGATCTCAGTTCTTCAAAGCATTTGTGCAGGTTTCGAAACCCAAACTGGAGGTTTCTACTTGTTCTGTGAGTTGGCAGGGCTCGCCGGTCCTCTGTTACGGGAGAGAGTCGACAGATGACAAAAAAAGATGAAGAAAATAGGTTTAGTCCTGTGGACAGCAGACCCCTCTTCCCCGTCCGAGCTCGATCAGTGCTGGTTGTGCAGTAGTTTCTGACAGGAGAATAAAGACTCCTCGTGCCCAGAGCTGCCTGCGGGGCTGGGGTCTCCTGCTTGCTCGCTGCCGGCTGAGTTTGTTGTGTTGTGGAAAGAAGGCATTTTTCATGGGAGTGCGACAGGTGACTGAGGTCTGGGCCCTCTCCCAGAGGAGGCTGAGAGGATAAAGGAAGCGTAATACACACGTAAAATAAGAGAACATAGAGGTAAAGACTCACTCAGTTACTGTACCTGCTGTGAGCTCCAGCCCATCACATTCCCACTGCCTCATGCCTGTTGGCATTGGCTTCTGAATGTGGTATGGTGAATAAAGACCCTTACTTTTTACTATTTTCTCCTTATTGCAATAGCCAATAAGTCTTGGCATGTTGGTGAAAGGACTCGGTAACTCCTGTGCTGGCTGCTGGGTGATAGCTGCTTGCTCTGCTTCAAGCATCCTGCACTTGCACTGTCCTGTTAACGTGCGTCGTGATGCTGCAGGAGGACAGTGTGTGGTGAGAAACTGCTTAAACCTTCTGTGAGAACATCCTTCTCTCTCCTTCCATCAGTTTCATGTCTTCTTCTGTATCTTCTGCAGAAAGAAACATCCTATGAAAACAGTTAATATAAAAGCAATTATAGTGGCATTTTAAGGGCTAGCAAGTCGTACTTGCCTAGTTAAACACTTTGGATTGTCAAGCTTTACAATACATTATAGTGTATTAAATAGAGACTTAAAGGCTCCTGTGCAAACCCTTTCTAAATGAGATTAAGGTGATAGTAAAGAAGTGTTTCTAGGTATTACTACAGGGGAGAGGGCTATGTGAAAGAAAAGGGACCAGACTGAGTGGTATGTTACTGGTTTTGAAGGAAGCTCTGGGGTATTTGCACACGGTTGTGGCGATCCCAGAATCCTGCCAGAGCCTTGTCAGCGTGTGAGGCTGAGGCATCCCTCGAGGAGAAGGTGGGAGGCACTGCGTAAGAAAATGAGGTGAAGTATCTAAGTGTGGAGAAGAATGGAAAGAGCAAAATCGCTAATGTGACCTATTTAGAGGAACAAGGATAAAGTAGGTTGAGAAAGTCAATCAAAGCAGAAAGCTTCCAGCACTGGGTCTTGTACCAGGGCCAACCAGTGCAATTTGTTTGCTTCCAAATAGATGTGAGGAATCCAGTGGGGAAAAAGAGTTTGTGGAAGTTCAGGTGAGTTTTTTGTGTAATCCATAAGTTCAATTATGTATCTGTGCAGCCGTTTAAAGTCTGCGCTGTCAAAATCCTCGCCCTTGCCGGCAGGGTGCTGAGTGCCCCCTTTTCCATGTGCTCATTGCTTGTTTGGGAGGTGGAACCAGGAAAAAATGGGGGATTTTTTTTTAAATGTATATTTATGTTGAGATCGGATCTATGTGACTATAATGGTTTAGGTACAGTTGCAGCCTCCTTTGCAGTGTTACCAGCACTTGTGGCCCTGCCCCACGGACAGAACTGGCACTTGCTCTCCGTGAATGCTCCCCTGATGGATGAGATTATGGGACAGAGGAACTCTGGTTTAATTGCTTTGCCTAGCGAAGGGCTTCTGAAATGGCTCCAGGTGAAGCGTGGAGAGATCAGGATTTGGTGTGTCGTAACTTGGTGAGAGAGAAACCCAGGCAGCTTTGCTGCAAGCAGATCTTATAGGAAACTTGAGTCGTCGTATAAAACCATTGATCAGCATACGTAGTAATTTTCTTCCAGTTTATACCGTCTTGCGGGGAAGCGTGTATTTAAAAACGCTCCTTTTTTATTACAGTCTTCTAGTCCTCGTTTAGGAATTTCAAAGCGAGCCCTGCTGGACCAAAATAACTTTCATAAACAGAGTTTCTCAGAGTGTAAATGCTTTCAAGAAGCCAGCATCTCAGTGGTTAAGGAAAGGTAGGGTCTGGAGGCAGTGATCTGCTGGGTGTTCTGCCTGTTCTGTCAGTGCTACATGGATTTGCGTTAATACACTTAGTACGTTAGAAACGCTCAGCTTAGGAAGTGTTAAATATTAACTTGGAATCTTGGAATTATTTAGGTTGGAAAGGACCTTTTAGATCATTGAGTCAAACTATAAACCTTACAATTCCAACTCCACCACTAACCCACGTCGCTAAGCACCACATCTACAGGACTTTTAAATCCCTTCAAGGAGGGTGATTCCACCGCTTCCCTGGACAGCCTCTTGCAGTGCTTTACAACCCGTTTGGTGAATAAATTTTCCCTCATATCCAGGCTAAGCTTCTCCTGGTGCAACTCGAGGCTATTTCCTCTCATCCTATCCCTTGTTACTTGGGAGAAAAGACCAACACCCACCTCCCCACAACCTCCTTTCAGGAGATCTCCTCTCAACCTCCTCTTCTCCAGGCTGAACAACCCCTGGTCCCTCTGCTGCTCCCAGAACCCCTGGGCTCCAGACCTTTCCCCAGCTCTGTTGCTGCTCTCTGAACATGCTCCAGCCCCTCAACTTGTACCAACTGTCTCTTCTTTTGCTCTTTAGTGTTCGGTGTGGTCGGGCCAGAGCTGGTGGTGCCTCCACATGAGAACAGAACGAAGACAAGTTGAATGCTTGGCCTTATTTCTCCTGTTTCCTGGCGTGAAGGGAGAGCCCTTCACATTAAAGGAGATTGGCAAAGGAAAAAGAGATTGTTTCAAAACAAAGACAAGTTTTGAAATTGTTTCAGCAGCAACAGGAGATTCACGTAAATAAAAATAATACTTTTTTTCTGTGGTTTTTTGACTGCTTGACACCTGAGCCAGAGATGAGCAGGAGAGTGGGATCTCTGGAAAGACAGAGCCAGCGATTGCACCTCTCAGCCCTGCTCCTGTCTGAGGGGCTCTGCTGATGTTAGATTCAGTAGTCGTGCTCGGGAACAGAGGGTTCTGGTGGCTTAGGGTGTCCTCTTCACAGGGATGAATTGCTTTCATTCATTTTTTTAAAAAAATTTCCTTTTCATGCTGATCTAAAAGACTTTTTGTTGTTGCACTTGGCTTTAAGATGAAAAGCCAGTTTACAAAGGTTGATTAGGTGCCTGTTATGTTCCAGACACAAGTGCACCCTTAAATATGTAGTGTAATATATGCAGGCACTCTGGGCTTCCCAGACCCATGTTGCTCCGTGCATTAATGTAAGGATTTTAGCTGTTTTCTAAAGCTGCTGGCCAGCTTAAGCTTTCTGTTGGTTTTCTTAAGCTTAAGCTGTTTTATTATTTTGCATCATTTTCAGCAGTAAAGCAAGCGGAGGGATCAGTGAGGAGGTGACTGGCCTGACAAAGGACCGAGGGGCATATTTCAGCGTCTGCAGTCATGGTTTGAGGACAACTGTTTAATTAGCTGTACGGGCATGCGTGTTGCAAGTACGTGCCTCCTACTGTGAATTTACTGCATGTGCTTGCTAAGCAACTTTCAAACGCTTCTGATTGTAGTGTTTGAAAAATTGCTTTTAATTCAGGAAAGACCCTGCTCTGTGCCAAGATCTGTTTTCCTACTTTGAGGTTTTTGATGTTTGCCTATTGTAAAAAAAAAAAAAGAGGAGTGTATTAAATGTGAATGGGAAAAATCCTTCTCTTTTTCTCTCTGTATCCATTCCCCCCCCAGAGCAGAAAGGACTCTAACCAAACTTTCCATCGAGTTTACCTTTGGAACTGAAAGTTTCCAGCTTTAAACAGTCCACTTTGAGGATAGAGTAAGAAAAGAGGATTTGGAGGAGTGACTTGGAATTGTAGGAGGTGTTCTGTTTGGTTTTATACACCGATGGGTCAGGTCTGGAGCTCTGAAGTTCTCTTAAAGGCTGTGATTGTGTTATTATTGTTTTTTTTCCTCTGCAGGCTGCCCTTGAGGATTTATAGACTTGACTTCTGGCTAAATGGTGGCACTTTAACTGAGCCTCGATAAGTTTAACTGTAATAACAGCAACAATAATACCCGTATCTCTTAGATAAATCATCAATATAACCTATATAGCCTGTCAGCCGTGCGCCTAGCGCTGTCTGTTGGTGCTGCTGTGTTTTCCCTGCCCTTGCTGGCTTTGGAGGTGAGGGCAGAGGTCGGGATCTGCAGGTGCTGCCCTCTCCTTAGGAAGCTTGGGCTTTCTCCTAAGGCAGCCTCAGCCTCGAAAGGGTGTGCGTGCTGACAGGAAAATATATCGGTTCCTGTTGCAGCGTTTTACAAGGGTCCAGCGTAACTTCTCCTACCTGTTTTGTATTTCTTTAGAAGCCCTCTAGAGCAGATACAGTCTTGCATGCTGTGAGGATGAAGGGGAGATGACTGCTTTATGGTCTGAATGCCAAGCTGGCAGATGTCCTGAACGATGCGTAGCAAGGCTGGGAGCGAGAAATGAACCCCTGAAACAGAGCCAGGAGATGCTACCGAGTTCAGTATTTAATGGGAGCCAAGGGCTGGAGACTTCTTTTTGCTCAGAGGCAAGGTATCCCCAATCTGCTGGCTGGCAGCGTTTCCCCTGCTTAAAAGATACCATCTTCTGCATCCCAGAACTGTGTCTGAGGGAGAGAGATTGCAAAACAGCTCCCAAGGTGTGATTTTTTTTTTTTTTTTTTTACTGTTTTGCCGGAGAAAGTTGTGCTGCCAGAGTCCCACGCCTGTGACTTTCAGCGGTGCTTTTGTAGGGTTTGGTGCTGGGCATTTATGGAGATCTTTAATGTCATGAAATAACAGGGTTGCGATGGTAAATTGGGATTCGTTTCTCAACCGTGTGTGTTTTGTTTCTGTTTGGTTGCCACCGGGAGCTAAATCTCCACATTTAACAGAAGCCAGAGTGATCTATTCTCCTTGTCTACCCTTCTTGTTTTCTTCAGGCAACTATTGAAAGGTGAAGGAAATTAGAAATCTCTCAGGACAGCTTTAATATTAAACGTACACCCCTCCTGTGGAGTAGGCAGCCAAAACATCTGCACACGTGTGTGTGTGTGTGAAGTATGCAGCCTGATTAAATTGGAGCTGCACCGAGGTGAAACCAACAAAATCGTCTCTGTTTCTGAAACCTCCATAAGCCTTTGTTTCAGGGGCTTGGATAGGAACGTTCCTAGAGCCTGGAGGCATCCCAGCTATGGGAAGAAACTACTGTCCCCGTCAGAAAAAGGGCTGAAGTGTCCTGAAAGAGTTAAGCTCTAATTAGCTCACTCGTAAGGTATTTAATATCCTTATTAAACTCAACTGCTGGTTGGCTTTTTTTTTTTCTCCTTCTTATGTTGAATAAAATTTCTTGAAGAGCTGAGCCTCTGCCTCTCAGATCAGAGGCTCACATGTTGAAGCTGGCAGTGCTAGAGGCTAGTTCCTATCTGTGTGACAGCATTTTTAATTTAACAGGACCGGCTTTGATGTTCTTGAATATTTATAGGCAGCTTCAGATCACTCCAGTATGTATTCTTTTTAACTGGAGCAGAAGTTCCTCCTCACACAACAAGATTTCTTTCCCTCTGTTTACTCTAGGGTCCCTTTCAGACTTGCTGTCATCAAGAGTGGTTTTATGTTACAAAAATACTACTTCAGTACTTACTTGTGAGAGAAGCAACTTGATTTTCTTTCCATTTCAACTTGTTCTCTAGTTTCTGCAGTTTAGGGGTAGTCCAGTTCCTGAATCTTAGCTCCTTGTTTGAGCCTCATGATGCACACGCTGTAGGAGAGAAGATGCAGTGAAATAGGATTTGAGGGAAATGCAGTAAACGTGAAGCCTTCTCAGACTGCTCAGCTGTGCCCGTGGTGGATCAGACCTGAGGTCGGAGCTGTCACAGGGCCCCCTCAGGAAGACACAGGAGTAAAGGTGTCTGTCAGACAGAGAATGAGCAGGTTACAGTCACAGTTTGTGGTTTAAAGAGGAACTGGTGGGAACTTGGGGCTGGGCTCTCGATGGGAGCTGATCAGGAATTCCGGGGAAGAGTTTTAGTTGGAAGTTGCCAGCCTATTAAAACAAATTGTTCTGCTTGGATGGTTTGACTTGTGTGAAACTCTAGCTAGACCTGGGCAGGAATCTTAAGGAAAGACACCTGATGGGTCAGTTCTCAGCTCATTTTTTAACCCCATTGGCTGGCCTGGGCGCTGGCTGTGGCTCCAGCCCTGCTGGCCCTGTGGCCTGGGAGCAGGCTGCCTTGGAGCCGGTGCGGTGTGCCCTTTCGGAAACAGAGGGGATTGACATTTCACATTGACTAGTTTGGGTGTCTTGGAAAGGCCTGATTGTGGTTTGAATCTTCACCGTGATTGCGCTGCAGGAGGAAGCGTGTGCATCACGTGAAAGCGTTCCCTTGGGCTGGCTTTTGCAGCAGGCTTCTCTTTTCCTCCTTTCTCTGCTGTGTTTCTCATCTGCTTTATCCTCTGCTCCGTTGTGGATCTTGCGTGACTGCCTTATCGCTGATGTCTGTCCCAGAGAAACCTTGTCATGGCCAACATGGGCAGCAAAGAGCTTTTCTGTGTTGGTGCCGACACTCGAGGCAGATTTCTCTATCCTGCTCTGCTGTGCTGGGTTTTTGTTGTGAAGTTCCATACATTTTGCGATACGCTCTGATCTCTTAACTGGATTCTATTCTCAGAGGCTTATTTGGAACTCCGTTACTGAAGTAGCAGATTTTTTTCGTGTATTAATTTGAATGGTTTCACTTTGTAAAGAATTCAGTCTTTCACTGATGATCGTTTGTTTTAATGTGTGGCCTACAGAGGAAAAGGGCTGTGGGTTTAGACATTCCTGCCATAGATGTGCTGCTTTGTTGGTGCAGCCTTTTCTAGTTCAGCAAGTGAAATCAATTATGTGACTGCCTACATGGCTAAATAAACCGCAGGAGGAAAGTGCCTGATTGTCTGTTTGATGTAAATAGTTTGCTGGAAGAGCAGGGCTTCTCTCGCTGTGGAAATCCAGCGGGGAAATAGGGATCTATAACTTGCTAACGCAGCAGTGAGAGTTGCTAAAATGTCATAGAATCATTTGGGTTGGAAGAATCCTTAAAGATTGTCCAGTTCCAAACCCAATGTGCCAGTAAACAGAACTCTAGTGCCTGTGGCATCTAATCATCACTTTTTCCCAATTAATTTTAAGGGAGGACCTGTTAGAATGTGGAGTGTCTGTGTGGTCTCTTCAGGAATTTCGTGTTCCTACACATTCTGCTAGTGCTGATGTGAAGTCGTCTGAACCACGTGGCTGCTGGAGAGCAATTTCAGTGCTTGCATCTTGGGGTGGATGGATGCGATTGTTTGTGATTTCATTTTTCTTCCTGCAAATTGTTGTTAACAAAGGTAGTTTTCCTTCTCCCTACGCTTACTTGGTTACCTGAGCTCACACCTCGGGAAAGGGCTTTGGGGAGTGTAAAGTGTGGGTTTGTGGCAGTAACTCTGGTTACACCGACACCTCTTTTGCAAAGTGATCTCCTCACAGAGGTTGCTCCCTCTGCTTGTGGTCACCACTCGATGTTCTCTGAGATGATGTCTCCTTGTCCTCCTTCAGCTTCTTGCTAGTCCCTCATTGCTGCTGAGCAATCTTGCCCCAAGTCATTGAAACCAAAGGGAAAGTTGCTCTAAGGGCCCAGATGCTCCTTAGGGTTTCTGGCAGGAGGTAAACCACGAGGATGATGCGAGGGCTGGAGTCTGTGCGAGGACAGGCTGAGGGAGCTGGGGTTGTTCAGCCTGGAGAAGAGGAGGCTGCAGGGAGACCTTGGAGCCGCTTCCAGCACCAAAAAAGGGCTCCAGGAAAGCTGGGGAAGGGCTCTAGGAAAGGGAATACAGTGATGGGACAAGGGGGAAATGGTTTTCAGCAGATTGAGATGAGATCTTGGGAAGAACGTTTTGCTGTGAGGGTGAGGAGGCCCTGGCCCTGTTTGCCTAGAGCAGGGGTGGCTGATCCATCCCTGGAAAGGGTCCAAGGCCAGGCTGGATGGGGCTTGGAGCCCCTGATCCAGTGGGAGGTGTCCCTGCCCAGGGCAGGGGTGGGACTGGATGGGCTTTGAGGTCCTTTCCAAGCCATTCCATGACCCTATGATTCAGTCCTATTGCAAAGAGAATTTTTTTACAAATCAAGTACAAATTATTTTCAACCCTTAACTTGCAGTTGGTGTCTTTGATTTGGAATTGGTGAAGCTAGGAAAGCCTTTCCTCCCTGTGCAAGCACTGCCATGTACTATTGCTGATAAGGAAAAAGTCTTCTGGATGCAGATGTTTGTCAGATGAGGTAGCAGTTCTTGGGATGCCAAATTATGTTTTTTAACACTTGTTCTATCCAAGTGCTGCTGAATTCTGAAATCTCATCTTTACAAACATATTCCAGATAAAACAGACACTGCAGTTGTCAAAGCAGAATACACAAACCGATGCATCTGTTCCAGAGGTTAGTGCCAAACTTATTCCTAAGGCAGCAGAATTCTGACCCAGCTCAGGACCAGCCTGGTTAGGAAAGGCTGAGGAAGCGGTGGGAGTCCTGAATTTCTGTCAGAGAAGCTCGTGGGGTGGGGAGCTTCACTTCTTGTAGCATTCTTGGCAGACAGAAAATAGAAGCTGCTCAGAAGAACAGAGAGAAGCTGAACCAGCCTCAGGAGAGAGGCATCCCTGGAGCAGTCGCTGAGCGGCTCACAGGCTGTAAAACCCAGCGGCTGAAGAATACCCTTCAGCACTTCTTGGGCCTTCAGAGGCGTAGTGGTTATGTCTCCCGGGCTCTGAGGCATCGTTCCTGAGCTGCGTGATAGAGGAATTTAATCTCTGGATCAGGACAATAATGTGGCGTTTCCATGTCCAACCGTAGCGCTCCCTTCCTCAGCACAGAAGAGTAGCTCTTGGTCTGGAAGGGTGGATTCAGGATTTTTGCTCTTCGTGTTATATGAAATTACCACCGCAAGCTGTGCCGCCGGGAGGAAGAGCTGGGTTTATTCGCCTTTTCAAAGTGGGATTGCAGCTAGAAGAATATGAAATGGTTTTTCTTTTTTTTTTTTTTTTTNCCGAGAAACCCACCCACAAGATGTCCTTGCGAAGGGAGGACTGTTCGCAGTGAACGAGGGGAATTACTGGAAGGATGAACAAGATGGGTTGGAACAAAACATATGCTTCACTTTGCTACTTGTGAGCATCCACTGCCTATCTGAAGAGCTTGATAGGGCAGCTTTTAAATCATGTGCATTTTAGGAAAATATTTGTAATCTGTCTTCTAACATTGGGCTGTTCCTGTCTCATTAGCTGGTAGGGAATGGCATCTCTGAGGTGGAGGCTCCAGGATCATATTTCTATTACCAGGGCAGGTAGTGGGTGAATAAACTTCATTCACGCTGTTAAAAACTTGGCAGCTGATCCTGGCAGAGCAGCAGGGCTGCCCTGCTGTCCTCCAGAGATCCAGATTGCTTTCCCAAGCCCGCGTTCCTGCTCCTGGTTGGAAGTGGCCGGCACTGCCTGGGGAGGGGAGAGCACCTTTGCAAAGAGGGGCTCCAGGGCTGCTTATCAGCTGGGATGAGATCTTTCCCGGGCTGGCAGCGTGGTTCTGAGGTCCCTGATGGGTAAGGAGTGATTAATGTTAAATGAGGGTGGGTGAGCAAGAGATGAAAGGAGCTAAGCTTGACCTGTGCTTTCTTTCCTGGTGTCATTTTCTTGCCTTTGTTTCTCACTTTCTGATTCTTGCTCGCTCCTGCATGAATTCTCAGTGCATTGTCACGGACACACACTACTCTCTTTGGGCTCTGGGATGAAACTGCTCTGCGAGGTAGAAAATTAATTAAAAGTTCATGATCCTAACATTTTGACCCTGCACTTCTGTAATACGCTTTGTTGTTCTGCCTTTACACTGGTCCCAGTTGAATAGATAACTAAGTGAAGATATTTGGAGCCAAGACTGCCCTACGAGGAGTGTGGTGAAGGGAGGAGGAGGATAAGCAGTGGTGTATAGGATGAGTAGCATGGTCCTAGACTTTGTTATCCTGCATCTGATTTGGACATTGCTGAAGAACGAGGAACAAATAATAAAAACTCTTCAACCGCATAAGTTAAGGAGTGGAAATCGGCACCATGGAAACGGGATGAGGATCTGTTCTTGCTGTCCAGGAGGGATAGTGATACTCGGTGTAGAACCACAGAGAATGTTCGAGGAACAAAGAACGATACAGAAGTTTGTTTGAGGTGAAAATATTAAGACCAATGTTTTTTCTTAGCTTACGTGCTGGAAAGGGATATAGGACTGACTCTAACATGGCCAGTGCTGCATGTCAAGGGACCACGGGGTGTGAGGAAGAGCGTTATGTTGGCTGAAGATGTGGGGCAGAGACAAGAGTTGTGCCTCGAGTCACCTTCTTTCAGCCATGGCTCTTAGGAGCACGAGGTAGGCATCCTGACAAGGATGGGCCTTAAGGTGATAATGTGACTTCATGGGTCCTTGGCCTGTGAACGGTATGATTAGCAGCTTGAAGGGAACTGGGGAAAAGTACTAAATGCTGGGAAGCTGAAGCGTGAAGAAGAACAAACAGAAGGGCTTGTAAGATTTGATGGCTGGGTTGCATGTGAAGACAGGTTTGTCTGGCTTTTCCAAAGCTCCTCTAGCTTTTATCTGGGGAAGTAAACTTGAATCTTGCAGATTTTACACGTGTGGGGAGAGACTAGCAAGAGATCATAATGGTGCTGTGTGTGCTTAGAGAGGACTGGAGCACAGAGAAAGGCTGAGGGGAGCTTTGCTGGTAAGCAGTGCTTTATGTGCCAGGATTGTTGGACAGGAACAACACATTTCTGAAGAGATTCTAAAGGCTGAGAAGGTAAATGATGTTCTCTCCTGTGAAGTCCTGGAGCTGTAAATGCCATCAAGAGATGATGGTGGACTTTTAGGAGAATGGATGGGCAATGGAGTAGGAGAGGTCCACGTGAACTCTTACTTTCTGTGCTTCTGATAGAGGGATGGGCTTGTGGTGATAGTCAGCAGGGTGGACTTGAAATAGATGAAATTCAAAAGGGATGTGGCAGAGCATGGGACAAAGCGATGAGTGTGGATGAGAGGTGAGAGAGGCTTGAAAAGAAAGGAAAACTGATGAAACTGAAAATCGTACTGGGTGCTGAGAAAATAGAGATGGGGAGCTTGTAATAGCCATTAGTGTACGGTGAAGAAGGGAGAACAATGTGGGTTTCTGTGCTAGAACTGTGCTGTGGTTTGTTCAGAGCTGCCTTTGGTCCTCTGTGAGTCATGCTCAGATAAGAGATGACTGTTGGCTGCTCTTGAAAAACCGTCCCTACTTGCACGCGCTGTTTATGGAGCAGCTTCTCCACGGGGCAGCAAACGCTGTTAGTTTGTCTTCAAACCTGTCCTGATTTTTCCTCTTTCCCGGGAGTTGTTAGAGCATGTGTAGGTGAAAACCATCAAGCTCGGTATGACAGCAGTATGCAGAGAGAAATCCTGTCATCTGAGTGAAGAACATAACTCCCTAAATAAAGCTTCTGTTCCTGTGGAGTGGTACATTGTTTGTTTATATTGTGAGAGGACTCAAACCTTAGGCTCCTTGTGATTGTGACATGGTGTGAAAATAAAGCATACATCAATAAAATGAAAAAAAAACCCCACCTCCTCCAAAAAATTTGTTCTACCATCTGCACTGGTGTGGAAAGCTGGAGGAGAGGAGAACTTGGAGGTTTTTCAAGCAATCTGCTGCTAAAAATACACTTGGAGATTGACTATACAGAGGAGAAAGTCCATGCCAGGGGTCTGTCTTGGACTGGTCCACGCTGGAGGCCTCTGATTTAAACAGGATTCTGTGGTTTCAGTGTCTGTCATGCAGTCGTGGTTATGGCCGAGCAGGTGCTGTGGGATGTAGGTGAGTGTTCTGGAGGAACGGTCTGGTGCCCAGTTCCCAGAGGGTGAACAGGTGCTGGAGGCCTCCCCTGTCTTCCCCTGGAGCCGTAGCGCTAAAACAGTGCATCGTTTTTTTGTAGGTGATCTGAGATAAAATTTGTTTCTGATGTAAGATGGCAGTTTTTATACCCTTCACCTGTCTGAGAGGCACAGGCAGCATAAATATCTTCTTTAGTGTTGACAATGTGCCATATATGTATGAAGGTCGTGTTTACTTGAAAGAATCTAAGCTGTAAACAACTTAAATTTTTGATTCAAAGGTGTAGGGGAGCAGGCAGTAGTTCTAGAGCAAGGAAGAGTATCAAGGAGTCAGGTACCTTATACTCTTCATTCAAATTTGTGGTCCTGTAGAACAATATTTGCAAGTGTTTCCCTTGAGCAGTGAAGTGGAAGACAGGAAAAAATTATAATAGCGTCTAACTAATTCAGAGTTAATCTTCGCATAGTTGAATTTCTCTTCTCCTTTGTTTTTGAGGGTAGAGAAGGAAGCTTTGGTTTCCTTTGAAATGTGATGCTTTTAGTGCTGTGCAGTTGGAGGTACCTGATAAAAGCCGGTTGCCTTTGTTCTGGGCACAGATGTGCAGTGAAAGAGAGTTGAGGGAGAGAATTTCTTACATGTGATGCTCAGTCTATGGACAGTTAGAGGAAGAAAAAGAAACCCAAACAAAACAATGTACTGATGGTGATTCCTGCTCGGGGTTCTGCACTGCTGAGTTGTGAGTTACTGACTTTGAAAGCTGTTTGTGCTCATCATCTTGTTTCTGAAGCAGGAGAGATGAGTTTGTTGCTCAGAATTCAGTGCTCCCCAACAAGTATTGCTGCCTGTAGCTCTGGAGTGTGGGCAGGAGAGCAGTAACCCACAGGGAGAGGAGCCTGAAACATCCTCTGAACTGGTAAGGCCCAAGGAACCCCACGGAGAACAGTGCTGGAACATCAGTCTCCCTGCAGTGATCGCCCGAGCGAGCTCCTGAAGTGTTACTGGAGACTGACGCCTACCCAGAGGAATAGGAGGAGGCAGCTGGTGGGCTGAATGTTCAAGATTCTGATAGTTTTAGGAGCAGGACTCAGTGCTGGTGAGGAGCAAAAGCACTCGGCTGCACTTCATTCCTTAGCGTACCCACAGTATGTGTGTTAACAGACACACCCCAGGGGGGTTCATTTTACTGCTTGGGGTTTCCACACGGGCACCCCTGACCTCCCTAGTGATCGTTGTGTCCTGCTCTCAGAGCTTTGGGACCATCCTCCAAGGAGGTGAGGCTGCTGAAAGGGAAGAGGAGGAACGGAGAGGTTTTAATGCTGCCGGACAGAAGGCAGCGTGGGAGGCTATCTGGCAGGCAGTTATTTACCGTGACAAATACTGAATCCTTGGTGCTAAAGCTATTCCTAATCTATTCTGAATAAACAGAATTCAGTCTGGAGGATGCTAAGAAATGAAAGCTGTGCTCCAACCACATCCATCCCTGCCCTGGCAGAAGGGATGTACCTGCTTGCTGTACCTGCAGCCTCTCCAGGTGAGCCCCTGGGGTGTGATGCTGAACAGGGGACAACTGGCAGGGCAAGGAGGAGTGAAATGCACCCAAGCTCTGGTTCTGTGTCTCATTAACAGAGATGCCGGTGTTAAAAGCGTCAGCTGGGTGTATGAGAGTCAAAACTGATTTCAGGAATAAAATGTGAAAACTGAAAATGCAGCATGTGTCCTGTGCTGTGTTGTAATATGGATGAAAGCTTTGGCAGCAAATCAACCCAAGTTTTGAGTGTTTTGAGCACTGATGCCTTGAAAAGAAGGTGCTGCTTTGGTTTGCATGTAACATTGTGCAAATAAAAAAGTCAAACAAGCTCCAGTACAAAATATACAGTGCAGAATAAAAGCATAACTGGAAAACCGGCAGGGACAGCCTCGCGTAAGCAAAAGCTTTGTCATACACAGCTCTGTTGTTTAATAACCAAGCAAAAAGAAGCTTGGATCCAGTAAATCCTAATGGCTTTTGCAGATTCTGTAATTGCAACACCTGCGTGTATGTGCTGAGGTCAGACAAACGCGGTGGCTTGTTTGAGATCCAGGTTTCCCATCCCCACTTCACAGAGACGGGTGCCTTTTCTGGGGCTCTGCGTGTTGAGGGAAGGCTGGGTATAAGCGTTTATTTAGAATTGGCTCTGGACCATCTTGGCCTGGGACAAAAGGGAGAAGCCAGGGGATCGAGGAGGAGGAGGTGGGCAGCGCTGTGCTGGTGTGCAGGGTCTGGGCAGGTAGGAGCGCACAGAAACAGGCTCCAGGGGAGCCCCAGGGCAAAAGGCATTTTATCGATCCCATTTTCCAGTACACGGTGCATCATTTAGTGTCTTCCTCTGCCTTTCCAGTTGTCTCCCAGCATGAAGACGTTGTAATTATTTCTGCAAAGAGCTGTTTGAGGTTTCCGTGTGAGGCAGCCTTTACCCACGCCTGTCCCTGCCAGGGGAAGGAGTGGGAGGCCACGGGCAGCAGGTAATTTACTGAAGTTTGCAGGGAAGTGATGAATTTGTGGGATCCTTTGAGGCTTCAACTTGCGAAGATATTTAGATATTTATAGCTGACTTTACATCCTTGAGAGAAACGGAGCCTTCTCGCCATCTAAGCAGAATTCTGATGTGTTATGGGCAGTATCTGTGTGACTCTCATAACTTTGTGTTAGAAGTTCTATTTCTCTGCCCTCTCCAAAAAAAAAAAAAAGAAGGCGGGGAAGACGACTGCCAGCACGGTCACTTTTCAGTTGAAGTCGTTACCAAACCAAACTTAATTTTTAGCCTCCTAGTGATCCGTTTTTTAACTTTGCACACGTGTTGGCTGCTGAGGGCAGAGCAGATCTGGTAGGGAAGGGTTAACTCCTCTTGCTTTGGAAGCAGCTGGGCAGTTTACACTCCTTGCTGGGCTGTACAAAAATACTTTTCCTTTGAAGTGCTGGGAGGAGCGGCTGAGCATAAAACCTGGAATGGGGTTGCAGCTCCCAGTGCAGTGGGCTTAGCTGGAGCAGGCAGCTGCCCTCAGCGTTCCCTTCGCTCGCGCCTTCCCTGCCTCAGCGTCAAGGCTTTCTTTCTGGAATTCTTCAAATGCTCTTTAGTTCTTGGAAAATTCTTGGATTGGGACAGGTTGCAAGAAATATGGAGTAAAAATATCCTTTCCCATAAAGGGAGGCCAAATATAGGGGTCCTGTTGGGAGCTCCTTGCCTGGCGCTCGTGTGAGCTGGTCGTGCGGCACACGCTGCTGTCCGGGGTGGGAAGGATTCACCTCCACCAGTGCTGGGGAGAGGTCAGGCTCTTGAGCAGGTTATGCTACAGGAGGAGCTTTCAGAGTTCTTTTTTCCCAGTTAGCTGGAACCTGGGAGATCTGAGCCCTGATGCCGTACCTTGGAGTGCTGAAGTGGTGGTTTGAAGAGGGTGGCAGCTCTGGCACTGGGAGGGGTGGCTGGAACCACATGGACAAGCATCATCCTTGTAAGAAGAGCCAGCGAGTGCGTGGTGCTGTACAGCAGGAAGCCTTCTTCTCAGTGGCACACGGCTTACTCCGTAGCCACGAGTGATGTTGCTCGATGTGGCTTCTGAAAAGCAAACCTCTTCGCAGAGGAAGCCTAGAGCCAGCGAGGCTCCAGTACACTTGTGCTCCTGCCACCTCCAGTGGTGGGACCAGGCTCGCTGAAGTCCTGCTCTGGTCTTCAAGGGCATTTCTCTGCTTCTGGGTAATAATTTCTTAACAATATTCATCTGCCTGAATCCGAGAGTTTCTTTGCTGCCATTATATGAAACTGAGGAAAAGAAATTCCCTTCTGGCACCCAGTGCTGCTCGCTGAGGTGACAGTGAAAAGCTAGCGAGGGGCAACGTCAAAACGCCTGGCTCTGTCTGTTGGATAGATGGTGATAGTGCTGTATGTCAGATGTACAAATTTCAACTTAAATTTATCTTAACTGCCCCTCATAATCCTGTCCTGTCGTTTTTACTCATTTAGGGATCAGACTCAGCTCTTGGTAGGATCTCCAGGCTTGTTTCGCTGCTGTTCCACCAGCTCACACTCTGCTCTCTGCCTTTTTTGTGCACACAAAAGGTGTCAAGAATTCAGTTGCTAAAATAAGCGAAATTTTCCTCTAGGGTTTCTGCTGCTGTACAAGTTATATAGAGGATTCTGTCCTTGAAGTGCTTGCTTATTAATACTTGAAGTACCTTGTTTTCCCTTTTAATGATTCAAGTGCCAGGGAAAATGTATAGAAATATAGTCCTGAGAATGTCAGAAAAGTTGATCTACTTTCATCTCGGAGCTGTCACTGAAAATCCTCACTTGGGGTCTGTGCTCAACACATTCATTTTCTACAAAGTGAGGGTTAGTGCCAGAGCAGAAGGGAAAGGCCCCAGAACAGGATTTTGGGGATACTTTTTCTTGTTTTAGTGTTTGAAGAAGCTGCTACCTGTGATTGCAAAGGGGAGCAGCCTGGCTCCCTCCAGCGTATTTGCCGTGGTGGATGGGGTGTGATATCGGACACGATTCAGTTTGCTGAGGATGGTTCCCACCCGTGTCACAAGAGACACAACTGATGAGCCTGCAGATTATTATTAAATATCCTTAACAAAATGGAGCCTAGAGAAACAAGAACACAGAGCTTGGAGTGTCTGGGCTGTGTGGCTGGCACGCAGCGACTTTGCTGCGTGTAGCTGAAAGACAGTGACTTATTGCACTCAACTACTTCTTAACAGGAGGAAAAATGTGGTCTGGGCAAATGTTGTTAGAGCAGCATGTGCACTCTGACCATCCCTGTGCCTTTGGGGTCCCAGGGGCGCACACGCTGTGTCGGGTGCTAGCGAAGCCGCTCCTGGACAGGAACGGGTGCTGCAGCCTTTCCCAAAACTGTGCAGGCAAAGCAGATATTATCAGCGCTGGCCCTGGGGCATAAAATAGAAAGATCAAAGCGCATGGCAGCAGCACACAGAGGCTCTTCAAAGCCTGAGTAAGGCAGGATTGATAGAGAAAAGGAGAACGCTCCTGCTGATGTAATCACAGCCTGCGAGACAGGTTGGCTTTTTTTTTTTTCTTTTTCATAATTTAAACAAAGACACAAAGACAGCCCTTGTTTGTTTGGAGAGGTGAAGCGTGTGCCGTGGAGATAGAGCAGGGATACCCGAGTATGTCGAGGGTTTTCATGGGCAGCGTGGAGCTCTCAAGTGGTTTGAAGTGGCTGCAAACTCGCCGTTTTCCTGCTTTTACTTTGCACAACTTCCGCGTCGGCTGCTCTCCCGCTTGTGGTGTCCATGTGGGATGGAGTAGGAAAATGGGAAAGGAAGGAATGCTTGTTTTCAGGCTGCCTTCCTTATTAAAATGGAAACTATTTTGATTTCTTTTGAGGAGGCCACTTAAGTTTCTGGGTTAGTATGCACAGAAGTCGAGCCCGGGCGAGGTGGAGGTGTGAGGGGCAGGGATCAGCCTTACCCTTGTCGGGGCGCGCAGGCTTCTTTAGGCACAAACCGAGTGGGAAAGAAGTAGTTGTTCTTCCCCTTTGCGACTGTGGAGAGGAGGAAGGGGAGAGGTGTGACTTTTCTGGACCAGATGTGCAGAGACAGAAGGAGTTTCCAGTCTTCTTTACCAATGCCCCTTTCTCCCTCTGTGCTGCAGCTGCAGAAGTGTTTCCCAGCCTCCATCTTAATTATAAAAGCGAGGGACACTTTGCAAAGGGAACCTTGCACGCTGGAGCATGGTGGTGTGGCTTTTCCACCCCAAGGTGGGCCTGTACCACCTACTGCAGGAGGCCTGAGCTGCTGTGGTTGATACCCAACAACTGTGTGACCTTGTGGGCACCATGCAAAGCCCACCTCGGTATGTTTTACCAGAGAAACAAGGTGTAGTGAACGCAGTTACGTGGATTTTGAACACCTTTGGAGCTCAAGGAGAACACACACTTCTACCTGGCTGGTCTCTGCTTGTGATCTTGCGACTTTACCATTCCACGCTTACCGATCGAATGATCTAATGGGATTATCTCAGTCCCAAAACGTATTCCAGGGTGCCAGAAACCACAGTGGTTACTTCTAGCTGGCAAAATCTCCAGCTTCACTTCCCCCATAGCTACTATTTGCAGAGCGATTCCAACGAGCAACTGAAATTGTGACACTCTGAAGTCTCGAAATCTGTTGTGAGGGAAGGTGACTGCACATGTTGTTGACTTTGGTGCTTCGTTCCAGGGTCAAGGATACGCTTAGCCTGCTAGATCAGTGTATTACCTTAACGAGAGGTCCCTGCTCAAAAAGGGATGCATCTTCTTTATGGAGTATGAGGGATGATACTGGCATTCCTATGTTGTCTCATGAAGAATTACGCCATTTTGCTGATTGACACCAAACCTCCTTCCCTCTACCCCCCTGAATTTCTCTCCTGCCATGCTCCTTCCACAGATGGGTCTGATTAGATACTTGACACTGGCAGAGAGTGCTTCAGCACACTTGAAATACTTGGATTTTGGTTTCTAGTTACCAAACCTTCAGGCACCAGGAAATTTGCACATCTTACAGAGCTCTGAGATGGGCTCTGACACGTACTTTTGTTTCTGCTGCAGGCGTTTTCCCCTCATGGTATGGAGAGGCTAGAGAAAAATTCTGGGATGGGAATCCTAGCAGTTACCATGACTTTCTGGGAATTCAGGCATTTGCTTTAAAATATTTCTTTCTTGGGAATCTCCCCCAGATATGTGTGGGACCGGCTGTTCCAGTATCTGCCGTAGCAGAACCACAAGTTTCTCTACCCATGGAAGATGAATAGGAGATTTCTGCCATCAGTAGGACATTCCCGTATTTTCGCTTCCAGTGAGCAACAGAATGAAAAAAGAAGTTTTAAGAGCTCTGCTGAGTTTGCACAGCCACTTCTGCAGCCATGTCCACGGCCTTTTGATTCATACAACCAAGTGAACAAGCACACCAAGTTAAAAACCCCTCCTGCTTCAGTGAGGGGCAGAAGTCAGCTGCAGGCCCTTGTGAAGGAACTTACGGGGAGAATCCTGCAGTGGATGCTGCCAGGTTCCACCAGCTTGTGACTAAGGACTGTGTATTGGCATCAGGTCATATGTGAGAGCCTCTGATGGCTTTTTCTTCCACGCTTTTTCCAGTCTGTCACTTTGCCTGCAGCTTGAGCACACGGAAGCCCTACCCTCTTGTGCTTTTGAGGGCCGTGTGAGGGTTGCTGCATACCATGATGCTGTATTTGTCTTGGATTTGGGTAGCAGAGGAGTTGTAGTTGGTGTGTGTAGCATGGGAGCTCTAGAGCAACAGTTCCCTTAGCGTGTCCAGTAGATACCTGGTTAAATTGCTCGTGGAGGGAAGACAACTGAATCTCCAGAATTTTTCTCATTCTCTCACAGCTCGGCATAAGTTCTGTAGAGTTTTGTTGGTTTTCTTCTTTTTTTTTTTGAGCTGCAGGGGAAAAAAACGTTGCCAGGAAGTAATTGTTCTTCGGGTCTCTTTCTAATTCTGTGCAGCAGCTGCCTGGTCTTTGGCTGCTATTAATGTTCAGAGGCTTTGAACAAAGGCGCGTTTGGCTGATGTAACTTCTTCCTCTGTCAGACATTCCCTCTGAAGCCATCTTTTGTCTCGATGGCCCTATTGTAACCATTCATGTACTGATGAATGAACAGGAAGCTGATGATGATACTGAGCAGATGAGTTTGATCTTCAACAGGTTTTACTTCTGGGTCCAGCTTGAGGGAGTCCATGTAGGAGCTGAGCGGTGCCACCGGCAACCACCATGTCGGGTTTGTTCATTCAGGTTGCCTTGTTTAAGGAAACTGGAAAAGAATATTAATCTGTATTAATAACTATTGAACAGTGACACTGCAGATACAGGAATGCTGGCTGTCACCTCATCGTGCAAAGAGAAGTTTACTCAAATGGCTCTATTTTATTTCAGGGATGGTGAGTTGTGTCATATTTGATTAGAGGTGATGGGCTCTCATTTGTTGTCCTTGTTTGTGACAAACCAGATTCAAACACATCCCAAAGATCGTGAGGAAGATAACTTACAGTGATCAGTGGGGAGGAAGAAAGGGAGAACTTCTTCCTCCCCCTCAGTTCTTCCTCCACACACATTTTAAAGCTACTGCTTTAGGCTGATGACAGAATGTGTTCTCTAAAGCCCACCATGAATAACCTGAGGTGCGGTGGAGGTCTTGGCCTTTCCTTCTGGACTGGGAGAGTATGGGAAGAAGATCTTATCAGCTGAAGTGCCAGCAAACTCATCCACAGCGCACGGTTTGTAAAGTCAGTTACTGCAAGGTAATGGGATCTTGCACAGAAAACTCATGTTAACTGGATGAATATATTAAACAGGAGTTGAATGTCAGTACCAGGCTGATGTCCCTTGACTCCTTAATGTCGGGGGAAACTTCACTCACTTGAAGCTCCTGGGCATGAAGTTGCTTCGTGTTCTGGCAATAAGAGACAGAGCTGAAGTCAGTGATGTGTAATTTTGGTACTCCAGTAGCTGTGGTGGTTTTGGGAAGTGCTACCTTGTGATATGGGACACTAGAAAGAAGGTGCAGTGTTTGAGGCAGGTTGTCTGCGTGAGGACTGACGATACTTGTGCCTGCTGTGAGCTACCTGACTGAGGCCACCAGAGCATCCTCACTGCTGCTCTTCTGATGCAGTTATTTTATTTCGTGTGGCCTTTGCTGCTGGCGTTATTTATTAAATTTCTGTATACGACTAATCTGTTTTCAAAACATCTGATGAAATGAAGGGCCTCTTACATGGTTTTAAAAATAAGCCCCAACAGATATTTAAGTTTTACAGCCAAAATTCACGGTCCTCTATCAGAGGAGCACAGAGATGGGTTTGTGAGCGGGGCGGTTCTGTTCACAATGCTTCGCCCTCCTGTTTGTTTTAGTGATCAGGCACAAATTCCATTGACCTTGTTTGGATTTTTGCATATGCCACATTTTCTGCAGACCCTGCTCTGTGTTTATCCCTGGCTGAATGTGCCGTGTAAGGACCCTGGTTAAAGGGATTCTCCCCAACAAGTCCCAGCTGTACATACAGCGGGTTGTGCGTCTGTGCTGATCTGGGGAAGAATCTTGATTAATTGTAATGCAGGCTGGAGGTGTGCACCAAGAAGAACAAAGAGGGATCATGACAGGCTTCTTAAAGCTGTGGCTAAAATTTCTTTTCCTTTTAAAGAATTAAAGTGTGTTCTGAAAACCTTACCCTGGTTGAAGTAGCACCAAAACTTTCATGTGAGTGCTGCGATCATAAGGAAAGGACCAGAAAGCAAATCAGAAGACCTCAGGGGTACTACAGGGCTCCAAGGGCTTGAATGTTGTCTACAGTTCAAGTTAGTACATTGTGGAATGGGAAAGGGAGGCTAGAAAAAGGAATAGACGGATCACAAGCTGTGGATCAGCCTCATTGTGAAAAAGATTGAATTTTATCAGCTTGGAAAAGAGGCTGTTGACAAGAGTCTGTGAGTCAAGTCTGTAGAGGCTGTGACAAAGGAACAATTATCAGCTGTTCCTTGCAATGCAAGGACTATCGGAGCGTACTCGATGAAATTCATGCAACAGCTTTAACGTTAGCAAAGGAATGTATATTTTTAACACAGTAAGTTGTGTAACTGAATGTAGGATGGTGTAGAAGCTGAAAGGATGGGTGTCATCCAGAGGGGATTAAGCAAAGTCATGGAACATAGTTGCTTTGCTTAGTAGTAAATACGAGGTTCTGGGTGAAGTCTCAGCCCTGGAAGTCTTTTAATCTCTGACAGCCTTTATGATGAGGCTGTACCAAAGGAGGAATTATTCTATGTCACATCTTTCCCTGTTCTCCAGCCTTCTGCCGTTGGCCACTGCTGGATGTAGGGGACTGTGCTGCTTGGCTTTTTGGTCACACCCTGCATGGCTGTTTTTACGACTTGCCCAGCATCGCAGGGACGCTCTGTGGTGGAGGAGGCCATCCTGGCTCTTGGGAAGCGTTCAGCTGCTCTAACCACAGCGCTGGATTTTCTTTTCTCATAGTCTCTCACCTCATTCACTGCAGTGCCTGGCGTTCCTAATGCGCGAGGGGGAGCGTCCTGCAGCCAGCGCTCGTTCGCCCCACATGGCTGCGTTCTTGGAGTAGAGTTTACACCATTAATTTCCCAATGGGTGAGGCGTACCTCAGCGGCGAGGTGTGCTCAGCCCAAGCCAGTGAGCTTTGCTGGGCTTATTAGCATGGGCTGTGTGCCAGTGCTACAGGAGCTGGGTGAAAATAAAGGGAAAAGGGGATGGTGCGAAAGAGAAGTGAAGAGAGAGTCTGGGAGAGAGATGAGGTGGTAAATTAGTGGCCGTAGGAAGGAAGAATCTAGAAAGAGATGGGAAAAGAAGGAAAAACTGTTGTTATATCCTGAAACAGTGCACAAATATCTAAAATTAAGGCTGAATTAGGCTCCCTGAAGTCTTGCATTTAAAGTATGAAAACTTGCTACTCCAACCTTAGCATTCCTGTACCACTTAGATAAAAATGAACACACAGAACAAGAATGTCAGAGAAGATTATGCTGACAAACAAGCTTAGGTAAATTTTAAATTTCAGAAACTTCTGGTTCCCCCCCATATTCAGGGTGCTGCAGCGTGACAGGCGTGTGCAGCAATGTGGGGTCAGAGGAGACGCTGAGGAAAGCTGGTTTGGTTTTCAGTTCTGTAAAACAGTTCAGTTTTCAGTTCTGTATTCAAAGCGAAGTTAAATTTTCCTCTTACATCACGAATGAACCTCTTTGTCATGAAAGGGGAGTGCACCAGGTTTCCAGAATGTCAGAAACTTTCATTAGTGTTAGAGAAAACGAATCCTTTGGGCACCACGTGCTAAGTTTCTACAAATGCCTTTGAAAGATGGAGAAGAATGAAGGATCGGTAGTTTCTTGAGTACAGAACAGCCTCGTGGTTAAGGATGTCAAAGCCTAGACCATGAGTGAAACTGTCCATCAGCCTCGTGCGCTGCTGGAGGGTTTGGAATAGTGCACTGGGCTGAGCTGTGGGGACCAGTTTGCAGCAAAGTTGGATATTTGCTGTGCAAAGTCACACTGAGGCTGAAAAAGGGAAGAATTCCACTGTGTGTGTAATGAGAATATTTGCAGTGATTACTTCAGCACTGGGGCTACATTAGAATTAAGAATAGGATTTTATTTTGAAGTCCTTCTCCCTACTACAGAACATTCTTGAGTGGTGACTCAGGCTAGAGCTAATCTCACTCAAAATGGTTGCCAGTTGCCACTTGGAACAATAGGACTGAAGCCACAGGCTGCCATCAGGTGGCTGCTTTTAAGAAGGGCATTTTTTCCCCATGGATTTGAGTGTTTCTTCCCATCTGAGAGCATCAAAGTTCTCAATGTTCACTGAATTCTTGTAATAGAAGGCCTGGAAAACAGAGCAGTTTCTTATTATTTGATCTGAAGTGGAGAACCCAGTGCCCCAGATGTTTTATTTTATGGAAGAAAACCCCAACTTTTAAGACTTGATGTGTTTTTGGGGACAACTCCTTGCCCCTGGTTTATATGCCATAGTATTGACCACTGCTCTTTCTTTGAAGTCCTCGGTTCCTCTCTGGGCAGGGGTCTCTTTCCCCTGTGCTGTGAATGAGGAAGTTAAGCAGGGGGAAAATGGAATGATTTCCATAAAGCCATAAAGGGAAAAGACTTTGCTGGAACAGAAATCCAACCATCTCCACCCTCCATTAGGGTGAGATCTGGCAAGCAGGCTGGTCTCTTCTCTCCACCATGGTGCGACGCAGCATCATAACATGAGTCTGTCTGTGTCTGTGGATGCACCCAGGCTCAGGAGCCATCAGGTGAGGAGGTGGATTTATCAGAAGGTGGCTGGTGTATCTCCAAGAGCGGCGTTGCTCACACCAGGTTTCGGAAGTGGAGTGAGTGGCCTTGGCTGAATCCTGGACCTGGAGAGGATATCGGAGGAAATGGGAGAGTACATCCAGTTCCTGCTGTGAGATGAGCTGAAGTACAATGAGAAAGCCACCTCGCCTTCCAATAAAGTCTCGTGTAGTTGCAGGAAAGGCTTTGGCTTCACCTGTATTTCCATTTAAAATAGGCTGGAGAAATTATGGTGGTGTCTTGTGATGCTGGACCTGACAGAAGGGAGTGTACATAAACCTAGATGCGATGTTCANTAAAGGGAAAAGACTTTGCTGGAAGAGAAATCCAGCCACCTCCACTCTCTGTTGGGGTGACCAGCAAGCAGGCTGGTCTCTTCTCTCCACCTTGGTGCGATGCAGCATCATAACATGAGTCTGTCTGTGTCTGTGGATGCACCGGGCTCAGGAGCCATCAGGTGAGGAGGTGGACTCATCAGAAGGTGGCTGGTGTATCTCCAAGAGCCGCGTTGCTCACACCAGGTTTCGGAAGTGGAGTGAGTGGCCTTGGCTGAATCCTGGACCTGGAGAGGATATCGGAGGAAATGGGAGAGTACATCCAGTTCCTGCTGTGAAATGAACTGGAGTACAATGAGAAAGCCACCTCGCCTTCCAATAAAGTCTCGTGTAGTTGCAGGAAAGGCTTTGGCTTCACCTGTATTTCCATTTAAAATAGGCTGGAGAAATTATGGTGGTGTCTTGTGATGCTGGACCTGACAGAAGGGAGTGTACATAAACCTAGATGCGATGTTCAGACTTCATCCAGTGGATGTGAGTGCAAAGCAGGGACAGAGCATGAAGGAGGCGGTGGAGGTAATTTCTTGAGAACTTGATGATTAAAGTTGAGGTTACAGTCTAGAAGCAAACCAGGAGGCTGTACCTGTTGGAGACCTGTGCTCTCAGAATCCGCTGGTTCCTTTCCCTCTAAAATGACACCGTGAATATTTTCATGTGGGTAGAAGTCATAAATTGGAAAACAAATCTATTGAAGTTGTCAGACTGAAGAAGAGGTCAAGGGAGAGGTCTCAGAGAGGAGAGTTAAGGAAAACTTGGAGCACAAAGTGGGGAAACCGGGATATGAGAAGGAGCGTGGCAGCTGGAGTTTGAAACAGAACTTCTGTGAAGTTGACCTGTTTGTGTATCGCTCCAGGATGGTTTATAAAATGTAAACAAACCTGACCCAAAGGTAAACTTTGGAAAGTGATGTAAGAAGACACCCTCTATCATCAGATTGTAAACATTGGGGCTGGTATTTTCTTGAGCATTTTTCGGTTGCTAAACATAGAGGGAGAGAGTGCTTTGTAACCAGTGATAAAATTCAGTACAATACTATGGAAGTTATCATAGGTGACTTAAGAATCATGCATTTATAGAAATGAAATGTTTTCTAGAAAATCTAGACAATGAAAAGGTTGAGTTACAGAGAAGTGCATGCAAAGAGAAGTGGTTGTGGGAGGTGTCCAAAGTAGTTTGACTTTGGAGCAGTGTAACAAAGGGAAATATCTAGTTAAGAGCTGAAGTGCCCATAGTTGATTTCAATGTTTGATTTCCTCTTACAGCTGAGGAGAAGCGTGTGATGGGATTTGCAGTAGGCTGGGTCTGACTGGAGGACTGGCAGGAGTGATTTGCAGCAGATGAGTGAGGAAGAACCTGACACAGTATATAGTGCAGGTAGTGTCATCTCTAGGCAGAGCAGTAAGTAAGATTCCATTGAATTAATTCAGTGTAGAGATAGGGACCAAGCAAGAACGTGGAGGAGAAGGTTGGGTGCTGGGAAGTCTCGTCTGGGCACTGAGAGGAGCAGACGCAAGCATCTGACCTCCGCTGGGGCCGTGCGTCAGGGATGTGCTGCGGGCTCTTGGAACTGGGAGGTCATTACTCCCGCCACCCAGCACATCTCCAAAGCACCATCTCAAAGAGATGGTGGTTTATTTTTTTTCCTGGTGAGTAAGCAGTGCCAGCTGCTATTCAATGCTTCATTTCCCAAGGAGGTGTTCTGGGGTACTCAGTATTTTGAAGATATGGTGACAGATACGTAGGTGAGCACCACGGCTCCACGTGTGGTCACGGTGTTGTGTGGGATAGGTGGAGTTTGGCTCTGCTGGGTGTGCACACAAACTCCTTTTGCTCTGTTCCTAGAGGTACAAAACTGTGTCCTGTATGTAGGGTTTTCAACACAACCTTGGTTTCAGTCTCCTGAAACCAAGTGGTGGTGCAGACGCTTACGTACTGTACTGAAGTGCACTGATAACAAGCTTGCTTTTTAAAATCAATCTAAGCACCTCACCATGAAAAAACCTCAGTGTTCTCTTTTAGGCTGTTTAACGTGCCTTTCTATAGTCAAGGGCATCAGTATTTTCATCACAGTCAAAACCTTTCAAGAGGATCTTCTGAGGCACAGGCTGAAGGACCTTCTGTTGCATCGTGTCATTTATAGAATTTTGAAAGAGACTCGATGTAAATAATCAAAGACTAGAGATGAGTTCACATGCTGACCTAAGAAGCAGGGTGCATTTTTGGGGTGGGAACTATTCCGTTTCAGCCTTGAAAACGTTTCTCTGTGCTGACTAACAGGAACGAAGGTCTAACGCTGTATCACTGATGTGTGTTTTGTGCTTACTTGGTGGTGCTTCCAAACTGACCTTCGTTAAGGTGGTAATGAAGAACTCTCTAAATATTAAAACCTTGCTTCCTGTCAGCTTCCGTGTCACAGCCCAGAGGGTTTGTTCAGACCATACAGCTGCCATCTGAATTGTCACTGAAGCTAATGTCACCTGCTGACGTAGAATCATAGAACGTCCTGAGTTGGAAGGGACCCACAGGGATCATCGAGTCCAGCTCCTGTCCATGCATAAGACAACCCCAACACTCACACCATGTGTCTGAGGACATTGAAGGTTCTAGGCATGAGGTGGGAGGGAAATATAATGAAATTATTTCTATCCTGCCAACATATGATACTTAACAACTGTATTTTGCAGTTTTGTTGGCTAATGAAGCCACTTGTTCAGGGGAAGCTGACAGTCACTTCTCTAAAACAGAGTAGCCCCTCACTTCTGGGAACTCAAAAGTCACAATTTCAGTTATTTCCATGTTCATAACACAGCAATTTGTTTCCTCTTTCCTTTCTGAATTTATTTAATCTGTTGGATTTCTTCTCTACTTGCATTTGCAGCTTCTTTCCTTGAGGACCAGGAGTTGATTTTTCACATGCGATCGTCATGTGTTTGTTTAATACAAAGAGCTAAAGTTCTGAGAATTTGGAGAACCAGTGTTGGTTGTTCATACGCTGACTTCTGATTCTCTAATGCAAATGCTGCAGGTAGCTCGGAGTCCGTGTATCTTCTGCTTTATCCAAGAAAAGACGATCCATGCTTCGTTGAGTGATATTTGCAGGCAGCTTTTTGTTGTGGGACAGTCTCCCAGGCTCCAGCTGTGAAGCTGTATTTGCATTTTCTGTGAGAAGTAACGAAACTACAGCTGGCTGAGCATTATCTGCTGCACCTTTTCCACCTCTGTTCAGCGGGGAGTCACAGAGCCAAAGGTTTCATTTTGAACCGAGCAGAAAGTTGATCCTCGGAGCTGCCTTCTGCCTGCTGCTGCAGGCTGTATCCCGATGAGTTTGAACAGTAGTTCAAGCATCTGAAGTGCAAAAATGGGTAGAGAGAAGGATTAAAATACCGTAACCTTTCTGTGCTTTCCCTCTTGCAGAGCGCAAAGCTGCTGGTTTCACATCGGCGGCTGGAGCAGCTCCAGCGCTCTCCTCCATCTCTGAATTTCCCTGCAGCCCCAGGGGAAGCTGCACCTCTGTGGCTCTCTCACAGCTGCTGGACTTTGATGGGGACATGCCTGCGCTCTTTCCACTGGCCTCCCTTGGCAACCAGCCCTTTGAAGATGACCTCTTGCTGTTTGCCTGTTGTCTCTCTTGTGTTGGATTATAGATGAGAGGTTGGCATGAGTGGAGGGGGATGGGATGAAGGGTTGTGCGTTTTAAGCCTCATTTCTTTCTGCTTTCTCCACCTTTTTTTTTCCTTCTCTCTGCAGCTTTTACTTCTCTCTACAGATAAAATGTTGTCTTGCAGATGGAAAATATTTTCTGGCAGAAATGCACACTTTCTGCCTGGCATTTGTATATCGGACAAAGGCAATTTGATTAGTTTTGTTGTGAGAGGGTTGCATTCTTCCCGTCACAATCTACGCATTAGTTCCCTTCCCCCATCCTCTTTTTAAGGACAATATTGTTCTTAGTTATAGGACGGCCTTTCTCCGTGTGCGTTTTCTGTGTTCCTCTCCCTCTGTCTGGCCCCAGCGCACGCACCCGCGCGGAGGCAGCTCAGAATCCATCACCTTGTTTGGGAAGGCTGTGGGGTGAGCAGGGAAGGGACACACTCCAGCTCCATGTCCAAGTTGCTCTTGCACAGACACTGACTGCTTTGGGGCATCCAAATAACCAGATTTTGATAAATATTGACAAAACCCTTCTTGAGGGTTAAGGTGGAGTGGTAGCTGTAGTGTGAGAGGTAAGGTCTTATCAGGGATCAAGCAAAGGTAGGAATGAATGTTTTTGATAAGAAAGGTTGGACTCGATCCAGTGGGTCTCTTCCAACCTGGTGATTCTATGATTCTGTGATTCCCATTTTCCCTCCTCTTAAAGGTGAGCAAGTGAGTTGTTTCAGTGCAGAACGTCAGAACCAACAGTGTTTACTCACCTTGGCCTATTTTACCATCTCCTTTCTCACTTTTCTTCTCAACGATGAAACCACTTCATTCTACCCGTGTCAGCGCTCGATCTGCCTGAGGATTCTTCAGGCTGTTTTCAAGTCTGGGCGCGGAGAGCAGAATTGAAGCTGACGTCGCCATTAAATATTGATGAGTAAATCAGGAGTTACATGTGTTACAGGGTGTTTTACAGCAAACATGAAGGGAAGGACTTGGATGTGCCTGTGTATCCAGTCGGAACGCCTCAGTGCAACGTACCCGCCCCAAATGAGACGGATAAGGTGTGGGAGGTGTCTGTGATCTCTGCACGGAACGAGTTCATCCTTATCTGGAATATTGCTTTTTAATTGGATCTCCTAGTGTTATCTTCCCTTTGGAAAGCAACCAGCAAACCCAGCCCTCTCCTTTCACCCAAGCTAGAAACAGTAAACAAAGATGTAAGCGAGTAAAAGGAAGAGATTATTCCCTTGGAAATGAGAACTAAATGGGACAAGGGCAGGTGTAAGTTTGCATTCCTCCTGCTACTGCTCTAAGGGAAACCCCTCATCTGTCACTTCAGCACCTACCCTTTTTTATGTCATTTGCTTATTCTTCTACAACCCGAACAGAAGTAGGCCATGTGGATTAGAACCCTGTGCTTTGTATTCTAGGAGCTACCCATGTGGGTGGTGTAGTCTAATCTGTTTTCACAACTGCCTTTTACCTAAGGTTTCCTCTGAAGTAAAAGGATGATGTTTACTGGATTTCATTTTGTAGTCTGCCTCCAGCCTGCGTGAGAACATTTCACTCCCCCTTCCTTCATTTCTTAGTATAAATTGTCTGGTTTAAGTTGACCTGATTTTTATTTGCTCATAGAATAATATAATGGTTTGAATTGGAAGAGATGTGGCTCAGCCCCCTGCTGTGGATCAGGGGCTCCAAGCCCCATCCAACCCGGCCTTGAGCCCCTCCAGGGATGGGGCAGCCACCCCTGCTCGGGGCAGCCTGGGCCAGGGCCTCCTCATCCTCACAGCTAAATATTTCTTTTCCAAAGATCTCATCTCAATCTCCTCTCAGCTTCAAACCATTCCTGCTCGTCTTATCCCTGCGCTCCCTGATCCAGAGCCCCTTCCCAGTGTTCCTGGAGCCCCTTTCAGTTCAGAAGCTGCTCTAAGCTGTCCCTTCTCTTCTCCAGGCTGAACAACCCCAACTCTCCCAGCCTGTCCTCCAGCCCCCTGATTATTCTAACTCCATATGAGACCTTTAACTTGAGCTGAGAAGATTATCTGGTGCTGCCCTGATCCTTAGCAGTTCTAAGTCCCCACTCGAGTGCCATGGGACAAATGCAGTTGTTAGGAGATGTAAGGTAATCCTGGCTTTCCCAGCCAGTTATTACGCCTCAAGTTCTGGCCATTGGTGCATTTTTGGGGCCAATCTCGCTCTATATAGGGCCAGAAATCTTGTTTTACAGTATAGCTACTTGCAACTGCCTTCTGCCAAAGTAATCTATGAAGGTATCACTTTACTCCTAATTTTCCTTCCAATTTCCCCTGTCCTTAGTGGCATTGTGCCTGCATCTTTTGCCAGCATCTTTCCACTCATTTGAAGAGGAAAAAAACACCACTATAAATATGACTTTGTTCCCCTCCGCTCTGTCAATACTGTGGTAGGAGAATTCAGTGTAGTCAAGGCACTTAAATTCTGGAGAGAAAACATCTGCCCTCACATTACCTTCAGTGTGTGCATCTTGTGATGGAATTTTACGTTTGAGATGCTTGGAAGGAAGGAGAGGCCGGCTTTCTGTTGGATTGGGCTGGGAACTTCCCTTGTGGAGTGTTTGGAATAATGAGTGTCCGGCTGCTTTGGTGCAGCAGAGAATGGATTGGGAGCAGGAGAAGGGATTGGGATCAGCCCTGAGGAGAAGGGCTTGAGCGTATGGGTGGACGAGAAGCTTGGCATGAGCCAGTGATGTGTGCTCGCAGCCCGGAAAGCCAACCCTGTCCTGGGTTGCATAAAACAGTGGGAGCAGCAGGGTGAGGGAGGGGATTGTGCCCCTCTGTTCTGCTCTGTGACACCTTATCTGGAACCCTGTGTCCAGTTCTGAGTCCTGAGCACAGGGAGGACTCTGAGCAAGAGCCATGGAGATGATCCAGCGGCTGGAGTACCTCCCATACGAGGACAAACTGAGAGAGTTGGGGTGGTTCATTCTGGAGAAGAGAAGGCTGCAGGGAGATCTTAGAGCAGCTTCCAGTGCTGAAAGGGGCTCTTGATCAGGGAGGGTGGGGATAGGACCAGGGGAATGGTTTNTGCTTACAGGAGGGTGTCTGAGCTCCCTGCTGCTGTCAGCTGTGCCCTTTAGCTGGCAGGTTCCTTCCTTTCCTGCTGGATGTGAAGCTGGTTTGTGGCACAGGGAATGGCTCACAAGCACCTCGCATGCTCCGAGTCACAGCTTGGGTATCCCTGTGTTAAAGGAGTCAGGGAGTGATGCTCCTCCTCGTTGCAGGTGATGAGTGGGCCAGTCAACTACATCAGTGTCAAGGTCTGGCTCTCTGGTTAACAAAACCTGCTCCGGCTGTTCTCTGGAGGTTACTGCTCCTTCTCACATATCTGCTGGGCTGTGTATAGCACTGACCTGTCTGCATCATACAATTTCCCTGGCCTTTTCTGCATGGTGCATGTGTTCAACTGCATCTCTCTGTTTTGTATTTAGTTGCAGCATAGACTGGATTTCTCATCACTCCTTTTGGCATACGTCCTGGAGTAGAGTGGACTGCGAGAGGATTTCAGGAATGCTCGGTGCTCCTGCTGTAGAGAGAGTTGGTGGCAGTCCCTTGCGGGCAGAATGCAAACCACTGGGTCGAACCGCGCGGTCGCAGCCGATAGCCAGGAACAGCGCCCTGCTGAGATGTCCTGTCATGCTGCATCTTGTGGTGGTTCGGTTTTTGGCAGGATGTTCTTCAAAACAGAAAGGGAAAGGTCTGAAAGGATGAAGGAGCTGTTTTAATGGAGTTCTGTGCTTGTTCTGGGGGCTGAATGTTCCTTTCTGCACAACAAAGCTGCGTGGTCCAGAGAAGCACAGGGTGATGAGGAGATGCTGCTGGCTTTCACCTTTTCAAAGAGGCTGCTGTGTTCTAGCTGCAGCCAGCATAAAAACCTCGTGTCTCATCAGGCTGCAAGGACAACCATAGAATCGCTTGGTTGGAGAAGACTTTTGAGATCATAGAGTCCAACTGTACTTGTCCACTATTAAACCATCCCTGAGCACCTCATCCACTCATCTTCGTAACCCCTGCAGGGATGGGGACTCCACTACCTCCCTAGGCAGCCTCTGCCAGTGCCCCAGAACCCTTTCAATGAAGAAATTTTTCCTGATGTTAATAGCAACTCCTACCTTTTTTTAAAAAAAACCCTGCTCTTCAGTTCTTTTAAGGAGTTTTTTTTCTGTATGTGCAGGTTTGGATGCTCATTTGTAATGGCACATCCTACTGATGGCTTTTCCAAAAAGCAGAGAAGCTACAGCCTGAGCCTTTTCTTTCTGCTGGGTTGGAATCTTGGAGTCGAGAACCTTAAATCACGTTTTTTGGCAGCAGCTTGTTCTGCTGATACAGAAGAGTAAACGGAGATGGAAAAGTGAAGTTCTTCATTCCACTGTATTTGTTAGCAGAAGGAACAACACAGTCTTGCGGTGATGCAGGAGTGTTAGTAGCTCCATTAGGTTGAAGAGGAAAACTCGCAGCAGGTGACAACAACCAGTGGGAAGTCTCCATCAGCTTGGATGACTCAGGTCTGTCCTGGAGAATGAGTGCTGGGTGGTTTTTGTAGCCCTTAAGACGCAGCTTCTTCTTTCCTTTGGTTAGTTGTCAATTGTGAGTGGATGAATCAATAGCTGCATAATGAAAACATCTCACTTCACATCCTCCGCTTGTTTCCTTGTATTTTTTGAGTGGGTAACTGGTAACTTGCCATGAGCTCTTACTTAATTTCAAGCATCACTACTTGCGTGACATCCCGCAGGTTCCTCATCTGAGGGCACTGCAAGATTCCGCTTAGAGCCAAGTACTAAACCAACAATGTTATGTAAACCAAAGTAATTTGAGGTAACTTGATTCAGAAAAAAGGTTCCTTCAGAGAAGGTCTGGTTCTGTAGGACCAGGCAGAAGGACAAAGTGATTGCATTGTTAGAACTCTGCTCAGACAATTATTTTTTCACGCAGCCTCATGTAGTCTGTGTGTTTGGCAAACCGGTATTCCTGAGTGTGGGTATATTTGCCCTTAGTGACGTGTCTGGTTCTGTTAGGGTTAGACTTCACTTTTGGGCTGTCAGAAACGTTTTTGATGCTGATGAATAATTGCTGGCAATCTTAAAACAGCCACATTCTGCATCCCAGACTATAGATAAGGAAAACTGGAGCAGAGATGAGCTGTTCTGCTGGGTGGAGAAAGAAACCGTCTTATCAGCAATGCACCCATTGCAGTGGTGGGGTGCTGATGTGAAGAAAAGATTTTCACTCCTGCAGAAGGTAAAATCTAGAGCAGAATCTTCCGAGGAAGCATGAAATCCATCACTTCCATTCCAGAGTTGTTGTATGTGTCCCTTGAAAGCAGATAACTTTCCAAATCTGACCTATTCCAGCTCATTGTGACAAGTTCTGGTCATGATAATATTAGTAAATTGGCAGATATTACAACCTGTCATTGTCTTTATGTGCTTTTTTATTTAAAGAGCTGACACTGGTTACTTGAAGGTGAGTTCCCTCAATGTGTTGAGCTGATGACTCGTGTCTCTGACTTATCCCGTAGCCGAGGACTTGTGTGGGTCCCATCGATCTTCAGATTCACTGGAACATGTCTAGGAACAGTTTGGCTTTACGATGCGAGTTTTTGTCAATTGTCCCTTCCTGCAACACGAGGACTTTGAGGGAGCACTGCTGGCATAGGATAATTTGTTTTGTTAATTACGCTGGTGAGATTCCAGTGTGATGCAACAAAATCCTGGGGAGTTCGTAGCCTGCAGATGTACCTCGCAAGTTCTACATGTGCCAGCAGAGAGCCTGCGGCACTGTTCGTTTTGCTTACTGCTTACACTGGGGTTTGCATTTGGGTTTGAGGTTTCTCATGTGCGAGATCGCTTTGCCGTTGTGTGGTGCTTTAATAAATTTAGGTCGTCACTCGGCTTCGGTCTTCTGTGCTCTGGTAGGAAATGTGAGATCAGTGTTCCGTGCCTGGCTCGTTGGGCTACAAGATGAAATCCAGTGGCTGTGGTCACGTTTGTCCTTACACAGCGTCGCTCTTGTCTAGTGACTAGTTCATAGTGCGGCCTTGCTACAGTTTGTGAGTAGAAGGGTCTGCTCAGTGGGCTCAGTTCATGTATTTAGACAAGGATTTGGAAATTTCTTTCCCTCAGGGTGAATACGACTGTGCGAACGGCACGAGTCCTGTACTGGGAAGAGGAGTTCCCATCTTATTTTTTTTTCCTTATATTGACAAACATGCTGGGGATTCCATTTTTAGGTTCTTGCATCAGGCTAGGGTTCAGAAACCTCCTTGGAAACATAGTTCATAGAATTATGGAAGGGTTTGGGTTGGAAAGGACCTTGAAGTCCATCCAGTAGGAGCTCTGCAAAGCTACATGGCAGGAGGGACCATCCTCTATCATCTTGGAAGCCGTATATCAATCTGCTCATACAACAGGAGACGGAGTCCTGCAGTTCTATCAGGGAGAACCGCAGGAACAATGAACGTGGTTAGCGGTTTGTCAGAAGGAGATGAGTGCCTTTTTAAGGGTTTCATTATTCCATTTGGGTTGAAGCCAGAGTCAAAATGATCCAGTAATTTCAGCGTCGGCAGCTTCTGCTGCCTTACGGTCTGCTGGAGGCAGGAATTGAACGATATGTCGGTCTCCATTTCAGCAAAAACTCTGCTGTTGATGTGTGATATGAACCTGGAATGAGACTTACGGGAGCCGTAGGCTCCTTACAATATTCCTGATTGCTCCGTATTTTTGCAGCCATTCATAGAGTAACAGAACCATAGAATGGGTTGGGTTGGAAGGGACCTCAAAGCCCACCTAGTTCCACCTCCATGGGCTGGATCCACCTCATGCTGGATCAGAGGCTCCAAGCCCCATCCAACCTGGCCTTGAACCTCTCCAGGGTTGGGGCATCCAGAACCTTTTCCCTAGTCAAAGGTCTTTAATATTCTACTCTGCAAATAGTTAACTGTCTTTAGAGCTGTGTGTGATTTTCAGATTTTTTTTGTCTCTAAGCATGAAGGCTTCTTCTCAGGTGATTGGGGCAGTGTTTGGAGACAGGCTGTCTGCCAACATTGTCACTGAAAAGGAGACCAGTTCACCCATTTCTTATTAAAGGTATGGAAGCCCAGGCTTTGTACGGGAAAGAGAAGAGGCTCTTTCAGCTTTGGGCTTATCCTGATTTCCAGGGACGTTACTGCAGAATGTGCTTGGTGACTCTGATCTAAAGGGCTATTCACCCTTGGAAGCTGTTACGGAATAACAGTGTTCTGGAGGAAAGCGGCAGCGGAAAGAATTTTCTGTTCCTCTTGGCCTCCTTCCAAGACATTTTCTGGACTGAAGTGGGTAGAGACAGTATTTTTTTTTTTTTTATGGTCGAGTTAAAAAAAAGACCGAGCCTTTTCATCTCGTGACGGTGCATAGAAAGATCCCGAGCTGTTTGTACAGCGGTTTGTAACACTATAATGCTTTATCCCGGCAGACAGAAATAAAAGGACAAAAGGGTGGAAGTTTTCTTTTAATCATCAGGACTTCTTTGAGGTGATAGAGTTACAGAGTAAAATGTTCCTTCCCCGTTGGCTTACGGTTTGTCTCTCTGTAATACTAACCCACTGAGAATTGGTGCGGCTCTTTTTGAAGTTATTTTAAACCCACAGCAATGTGTACAGATTTTGTAACCTTGGATAAAAGCACCTGAGTCGTGGTTTCAGTTTTGCCCTTTCAGGCGTGTGGAAAAGTGCCCCAGCACAGTTCAAGGAGTTCGAACTAGAAACTTCTTAGATTTGGGGGGTATAGTTTCAAAGCTGAACTGATAGAGCGTACGTCAAGGGAATTGCATGAAGGGAATGGTTCTCTGTTCCCTGAGATACATAATACGGACTAAAGCTTTGTCATTACTGAAGGGATCCCACGGACCCCTCTTGGGGTTAATAATGCCAGAATATATTCCCTGGCAGTTTTGGAGAGAGCGCTCTCGGCCTGACTCCCTCCCCTCATTTTACGTCTGTGCTGAACAGTTCGTCCATCAGCTGCTGCGTTTGAGGAGGGTTTTACCTTCCAGTGCCGGTGCCTGTTCCAGGCTTTGAAATGGAGCTGGATGAGCTGCCCCTCACTACGAGAGAGGAGACAGCTCCGTAGGGTATAGTGGTGACTCATAACAAAAAAGAAGGATGAATTCAGAGTTGGGCACAGGATTCTGCTCTGCCTGCCTTGTATTCCTGTAGCCTGTTTTTTCCTTCAACATAGGTGATTGGTGACTTCTTTAAAAATAATGACTGGTAGGGAAACCTCTCTGTTGTGTCCAATCACCATCGTGTGTCCTGTATTCAGTAGTAATCGCTCAGGTAACGTTCCAAGATTTTATACTCATGGAAAATGTACCAAATTCTTTATGGATGCAGCCTTGTGTTCCAGTTCTTCTCGTGTACCCTAACTTTTCATTTGTTAGGGTATTTCTTATAAACCAAGGTACTCAAAAGCAATCTCTGTGGTTTCTGAATTCTACTCCTTGGCTAAAGATTTCTTCTCCGATTCTCTTTCAGATGCATCCGCTCGGACTGTGTAACAGCAACGATGAGGAAGACCTGTATGAATACGGCTGGGTAGGAGTGGTGAAACTGGAACAGCCTGAGCTGGAGCCTAAGCCATGTCTCACTGTCCTAGGAAAGGTAAGGGGACAGGCTGGGGTGCACGCTACGCCTAACAATGTCTTGGAAGGGCAGGATCCTTTCTGAGAAACATGAGCAAGAAACAAAACAAGAGAAAACTCCCTTTGCTCCTCAAAGTGTTCTTGTTTTGCCTGTTTTCACACTAAGTGCATCAGGGAAGGATAATGATAGAGATGCTGATGGGGAGCCGAGTGCACACATTCACTTTCTGAGCTCTGTAGGAACCTAACAGAGACTTCTGCAAAACCAGCTGCTTAGCAGAAGCAGTGTTGGAGTAGAAAGAGGGTGAACTGCAGTTGTGATGCTAACTCGATCAAAGGAAGCGTTGTACCAAAAGCAGTTTGTCCGTCTTTCTTATGTGTGTAAGGAAGGGATAACCTGCTCAGCTTAAGCCTGTCATAAAGCCACGTGTTTAAAGGCCCAGACTAACTTAAACCAAAAGAATTTGTAAGTCCTGCCTTAAGAGAGCCAATTTAAACTGATTTCACTGAAATCAGTGAACATTTGTGTTGGGTATTGTAGTAGAAGCAAGAGGTTCTTGCTCGTGTCTGTATGGTGGAATGCATGCAGATATGGAGGAGGGAATGGTGAGATCCTGATTAGTGTGGGAGTAAAAGAAAAGGAATTAAATAGAGGTGATATTGTGGAAAGTTTGGAATCTTGTGAAAGCGAATGTAGACAGTACTTAAAAGCTGTTTGTAGAACTCAATTCCATGACATAAATCTGGTACAAAGATGTACGGTTTTGTTCTTACTGTTGGGTATAGTTGTTGTGGTCTTTTTTGATTAGGGTTGTTCTGGGTTTGGGTGTTTTTTTGTTTTGTTTTTGGGGGTTTGTTTTGTTTTTAGTGAACCCCCTGGCCTGCGTTTTCAGACCTTTCTCTCCACTTGCTTCTCCGTGTGCTAACTGCAGTTGGTAGCTGTACAAAAATCCAATGTCCGTTTCCATATCGATTTTTGCAGTTGCTCATCCTCTTAGACGGGTTTATATGGTGTAACGGAAATGAAAGAGTTTTAAAAAATCTATCTCCTGTTGGAGCGTCTGTGAAAACCGGCCCCGGGTTGGGAGAGAGGTGTGTGTGGCAGCTGCGATTTAGCGTTGCCTTTGATCACAGCGCAGCCCTGTTTGAGGCAATGCTGCGTGCAGGCAAAGCAAAGGCCCGGGTTTTACTGATCTCATGAGCTCCTGAATAGGGCTAGGAGGGGAATGACAGAGGAAGAAGAAAGCTTTGGAAATGAAAAGGAAACCCCGTGAACCCGACCAGCATTATTGGCTGGATTTGCCTACCAGGGAGCCGCTCAGTTTCTGCCAGGCTAATTCTGCTCCAAGTCCTCTCCCCCCGCACCCCGACCCCACCTCCCCCCCTCTCTTCCCTTCTTTCAGACTTTTTTTGTGTTTGAGGCATGGCTGCAGTGACTTGGTTCTCAGGCTGGGAACCCACTGAGCTGTTACCATGGTCACTGGGAAGCTCTCCGTGCCATGTGCTTCAAAGGGAACCTTTCCCCTCCTGGAATTCCTGCCTCCTCTGCCTCCGGCACAATGCGGCTCCTTCTCCTTCGCCGGCGCATGTGCTCCAGCAGCCCAGCTCTGGTCCGGAGGAAGGGGAGAGCCAGGGCTGCTCCAGTACCTGTTGCATCCCGCGCCCACGATGCTGCGATGGCAGCACCTGCGTGTCTCCTGCACATTCCGACACGCAGCCCCTCTGCTCCCTGCCGCCACAGTCCTTCTCGAAGCAAATGACATCTCTTAAGACAGCTGAAACGCAACCCAGAAGTGTCATTGGTACAGGATAGAGAGTGAGAGAGCCCTGAAGGTTTGCTTAAAAGTAGCACTGCTTCCCGTTCTGCCGGCTTGGAAATCCATTGGGAAGAATTTTGTTCTTGTTTCTCTTCCAGGGGGTGTTGAAGGGACTCTCCGGTGTTAATAGGATGTGTGTATTTGAGGATGTGCCTCTGAGTAGAGGCTAACAAAGGGAGGATGTCCCTGCTACTACAGCTTCCTGTTTGCTTCACATCAAAGGAGTCTGGAAGATAAGGAAATTCCTAACAGCTTTGCCAGTAGCCATTCACTTCTTTTCCCCCCTCTAGGAGTCCATTTATAAAAACACTTACACGTATCCCAACTAGAAGAATCTCTTGTTTTCCCACGTCATCGTTATGATTATCCTGCTTGGTTTGGGCCAAAATTGCCGTAACCTGAGTTGTCATTAAACTATCTCACTGTGATCACTGACCTCTCATTGGATAATTCAGCTTAAATGAAAAGATTCTTACCTGACAGTCAAACGAGATCATGGGGCTGTGTTGGTAGTTTAGGCTAGTTTAGTTCCTGAATAAAGAGGATCTTGTTTTGAACTCTTGGACAGAGTCATTAAGAGGGAGGTTGTTGTAAAGCAGAAGAAAATTTTCTTGAATGAGTCTCTTGGCTGTGGGCTCGTTGGTAGATCTACATTGCACAAGCCAAGAAGGCCAAAACTCTGATCAGAACACAAACTTATGTTTTTTATCAATCCTTTTGTTTCGTAATGAAAAAAGAGAATATGTTTTGAAGGGGGATAATAGCATCCTGGCTAGTGTTAATGACTCCGAGCTTTGAATCCATTATGTTAAGAGCCTTCATTAACTTTGCATTTGATTTTTTCATTTCCGTTGCCTATTATCTTTTAGTTGCCTAAAATTAAAAAAGAATTAGTATATATAATTGTAATCCCTGCCATGCATGTGTTTTTCTTGCTTTATTTTTTTTTCTAAATAATATATTGAGATACGGAGATAATTTCCATTTTCCTGAAGGACCAAAGTGCTGCAATATTGTTCTGATTGTTTCTTGCTCTTTGCCACTTCATTATCATTGACGATGTCCAAGATGCCTGAAAAATTAGATTTGATTCTTAAAAAATGATATTTGAAGTGATACTGTTACTTGTGCAAATATGGTTTGGATCATTTACCTTTGGATGTTCTTGTTTGGAGTTCTAAGAGCTGCGTAGAAGTGTTCGGAAGAGGGGATAATAGATGTTTTTTGGGGAAGAAGCTGGGTTTTCGTAATGGCAGACAGCAATAGTCAGGCCTCATCATCTTCCTGACAGGGGTAAATGTGTATTTTTGAACTAAAAATGTAAATCACATAAAGCAAAGTGATATTGCCAAAAGCTCCGTGTTATTTCTGCTTCCCGTCTCTTTGCCTTTTCTTCTTTCCCCACATGGACTGTAACAAGCCTATTTTAACAGATTAAAAGGGATTTAAATGGGAAAGAAAAAGGAAGAAATGTTGCTCATAGGAGGGTTTGCCTGAAGGATGCAGCGCGAGCAGCAGTCTCATCACTCTAGTTGAAATCTTGAGTTCAAATGTGCATTTCTCATCTCTTTCCTCTTTTAATCCTCTCATTCCATGACAGCTTTCCACCTTAATTTCAGCTGTCCCTTTGAGGAGAGAAGGGGAAAGGTTGAGCGCGGGTAAGAGAACTTAAGCCAGTTAAAATCTGGAGATGGAGGAGAGGTTTACGTTGTGCTCAGACGGTGAAAGATGTAAAAAAGGAAAGAAAAGAGCTGGATCAAAGCCAGCGAGGGGAGTGCTCAAAGGAAGGGACAAACAAGGGCTGTGTCAGGTTATGTGGTTCAGGAGGAGGAGATCTATCAGGTTTTCATTCACGGGGGTGATGTGCCCTTTCCCGTGGCAGCTGGTGCCAGCGATCTGTCACTGTATTATTTTACCAACTTCCTTTTTGTGTTCCCTGCGCAGTTATGAAAAGCAACAAGCTATTCATGAGGAAAGGCCTGTCTCTTGTGTTTTGCCCTCCGGGCGCTCCTTAGATCTGCTATTGTTGGATTGATGACTTTAAATAAACGTCCACTTTTAGTGGTGAGTCCTTAGCGGTCCCCGGCACCGTCTTCACTCGCTTCCAACCAACTGTGGAGCACAGCTGCTTCTCCCTTAAGCTGAAGAAGCAGCTGCAGTTGCACAACACGTGTTGCTGCAGCCTTTGTTCAGCCACAACTCCCAGAGAAATTGGTGGAAGGCTACGGAACAACTTTTTAAGACATGCCTCCCCCCCCAATAATACTAATATCTACATGTTTTATGTCTCTTGTGATTCTGTGTGCCGTGTGAGCTGCTGAGGCCTAGAGAGGTGTTTTTATTTGACGTGCAGCATCTACCTGTTTCTCTAACAAGAGAAACGCACGCTGGCAGGCGTGTTGGGAGGGCTGCAGAAAGAGTTGGGAAGCAGAAAAGTGAGTGGGCAAGTGAGTGCAGCTCTGTGGGAGTCTAGAACTGAGCACAAAAGGGGGCTGGCACGCAGAGTCGGAGGAATGGATCAGAAAGTGGAGAAAACAAGGAGCAGATCTGGAGGCAGGGAATGGAATTATTTAGGACTTCACAGATGAGTGACACGCCTAATTTTGGTGCGCTAAGAGACAGAAGGCTTTGGGAGAAATTGGAGAAGTGGGGATTGTAACCAGAGCTGCATCAGAGGACAGCGATGTGCACAGTAAAGGATGGGCAGATACAGGCAGCTATGGGAGGAAATAGTGGCTCGAAAGGCATTGCAGGCATAAAGTGGCTTGTTCTGCAATGATTTTCACAGGATTGAAAGGGAGGAAAGAGAAAATTGTGCTTCATATTCAGCTCCTGAGAGATAATTTTCCAGAAGCCGTTTTAGTGCTCTGAACATTTTGTCTGTCTGATGACCAGGTGGGTATTGTTGATGGCTGATGATTTAATGTTTGTACTAAATTCAAGGAATCACTTGAAATGAGGCAAGTGATCATGCTGTGAACTCAAAGCACACGTGAAGTGGGCTCTTTGGTCAGTGTAAGGACCAGCTTTTGGAATCCCAGCAGGTTATTTCTTGAAGGTTAGAGGTGGACGTATTCGTGATATTCTCTGGAGAGATTATATCTGTGTTATCAACGTTTGCATAGCTGTTGCTTTAGAATTGCTCAGTATGGATGTGAAACTCTCACCTAAACTATAATGCTGTCCAAACCATGGATGTCTCGGCTGTTGGCCCATTGATGTTGAATCGATAAGTCAAGAAAAGGCGTCACAGACATTTAATATTTCAGAACGCTCCAAGAACTTGGTCATCTTCGGATGGGATGGACCTTTGCTCCAAGTTTGAAGAAGTGGAAGAGGGAAAGCATCGGTGAAGAGCAGAGAATGTATAGACTCTTGAGTCCATGAACAGTGTCGAAAGTCCCAGAGGGTCCCTTCAGCTGACTGCGAGGGCCTAATGAGCCAGCCTGGCTGTTTATGGGCTGTGGTTAACCTCTTGCAAGTTAGGATTTCCTGTCGCCAGCAATGGGCTGTGACCGCCAGCACCACAGTGTTAATGATGAGGTAGGGTCTGATGAATGGCTGGACTCCAGACAGCAGCCTCCACTGGCAAAGGATCAAGTGGCTGGAAGGGGAAAAACAGTGATGTCTACAAGGGAAATAATGCAAACTCCAGAACCTATAATTCCCATGTTTAAAAAAAGAAAAGGGAGAAAGAAGCTGGGGACAAATTCAAACCGAGTGAAGCTTTTATCTCTGCGTTCTGAATAGAAGATTGTTCTTCAGCAAAACTGGCTGCAAAAGCCAGGCCAGTTAAAACAATATGCAGGCTGCTTGCCTCCAAGTAACCAGAAATTGTTGGCTCGGAGTAGCCTGCTCGGAGGAGCCAACCTGCTGGGAGACGTTATCCAAGCAACGGCCTGAATGTAATTCCTCCCGCTGTGGAATGGCTCTTTGGCAAATGAAGACCCTAATTAGAGATGGAAGGGTTTCTATTTTGTTTTTCTTTAATCCTTACCCTGAGGCCTCTGCAATACAGCCATGTCTCTGCTTGTGTGCAGAGAAGTTTCCAGTTTCCCTTTGTAACAAAAATCCTCCACCTTTTTTATTCTTTTTCCCCTTCTTTCTCTTCTCTCTCTCTCTCTTTTTTTTTTTTAAGAATCAACAAACTGACAACAAGGGCCCACCACAGTCTGGGACCTTGAAACGAATCTAATCCAAACCCAAGATCACTGCTTGAAAGAAAGTCCAGGTCGTCTTGCATTGGCCATCCCATGGAAGGTTGCAATACTGACCCACCTCGCATCCTTTTACCACTGGAGTTGGTACCCAAACTGATTCCTCTGGTGGAGAGGGAGGATTGTCTGGCTTGGCTGTAGAAGTATGAGATAGTGTATGATTCTTCAGTTCATAACTTGCAAAATACACTCACCTGAGACCATCCCATTCTCAATGTAGGGCTTCCATTGGCCTGAAAAATGCTTGAAAACTTATAAAATATCACAGCATCAGTTGTCATAAATGCATTCGGCTGCTCCTTGCTGAGCTGGGTTGTCCAGCGGTGCTGCCTGTTCCTCTCCCGTGCTCACCCTCCTCCGTTCCCGCAGAGCTCAGTGCCACAGCGGCCGGCAGGATTTGGGGAATGGAGTCCCACGGCTCTGAGATGTGTCACAAGAGATTTGCAACCAGCAGGCTTCCCTGTGTTCAGGATTAAATAAATGTCCTTTTCATCTTGTTTCCACTTGGTCTAGGCTCAGAGCTGATCACAAGGTTTCTCTCTAACCCCAGGATGGAGAGACTTTTTTTTTTTTCCTTCCTCATTTTAACTATCTAAGAGCCTCTTTGGACTGAGTGCTTTGGATCACATTGGTATGTGTTGTCACTGCAATTATTACTGCATGAGGTGAGATTTTTCTTAAACTAGAAATATGTGGATTTTTCACTTTTAAATTTTTTTTAGATATGTGCATCTTTTTAAAATTATATTCTTAAATTAAAAAATACTGCTTTGCGCTTCCTCTTTCTAGAATTCCTAATTTATAAAGCAACTGTTGTAATGCCATATAATGCTGTGTCTATAGGGCACGTGGATAGAACATCCCAAAGTGCCAGAGAATCATAGAATCACCAGGTTGGAAGAGACCCACCGGATCATTGAGTCCAACCATTGAAGAAGTTGGCTTGAGTATTCCAGTCAGGAAAGGGTTTGATGCCAGTGTGGTGCTTGGGGATTTGACTGTCATCTTGGGATATTCTGCCTTTGCTTCCAGACTGAAATCTGGAAGTTCTTTTTTTTGTTGCCTCAGAAAAGCTTTGAAATGGCATCCTGCTCATGGCTTGGCCTCACGTGCTTTCTGGAATTGCTGGGGAATTGTACATTAACAGGGCTGAGGCATCAGTTGGTTAATCAGTAACTGCTGCTGTTTGCAGGACGATGTCCTTTTCTCCTTCCTCCTGTGCCCTGGGGCCTGGCTCTGCAGCTCCAGGGGTGCTGCAAGGGGCAACGTGCTTTTGGTGCTGAGCCTGAGAGCAGCGTAGGGGAGAGAGAGGGGGTTGCTGTGTTCGAGGAGTGTCCGTATTACCTGTGGCTCTGAGAGAACAGGAGGATTCGTGGTGTGCCAGCTGTAGTGAGAAGGTGTATCTGAGGGTGCTGTGGGCTTTGGGAAGGTTCTTGGTGGCGAGCAGAGTCCAGCAGGCTTTCTCTGGAGTCTTTGCCTGTGACTGATGCTCCTCGCTTTTGCAAGCACAGTTACCAGTCTGCGGGGTTTGTTCTGCTAATGAGATAACATCAGATTTTCTTTTCCCCAAGAGCAGCTGCTGCTAACTAAACACACTACGGATAGTCAGATGTCAATAGGAAACACACAGTCGCGCTCACTTGCACTGAAAGTGTTCCAAACGTGTTTTCAAACCCATCTGAACAGTAATATCCACTGGAGCTGACATTTTAGCAGCCAGCGCAGCAGTGCGCTTAAACATAAGCAATAAACCAAGACCCTAGACCTTTTCATTGAAAGTCACACTCCTTGGAGTCAAGTCCCATGCTACTGAGTGTTGCTTACGTTACCGATGGGCTGTGAGGGGTGATCACTTGTTTCAGAGGACCGAAGACAGTTCATGAAAATATTAGCTATGAAAAACATTCCACTTTGCACCACTTGCGTAATCCTGCTCTTCTGGCAGGTTAATGATCACTGACTCCAGCGTGGGGAGTTCTGACCTGGAATATTGAATCTGATGGGCTGGGTTAAACAGAAAATACGCCTTCCAGTTCGATGATTTTTAGTTCATAGAGAAACTGGTGGGGGAAACCTCGAGCACTGACAGAGGGGATGCAAGCTTGGCCAGGCTGACTTGTTTCTCATTTAAATAAGGATGGATAAACCAATTGTCTTGACTGCTCTCTTTAACAGTCTCTGCACA
>WAAB01014895.1:68597-103982 GCA_013389865.1 Piaya cayana | reverse complement strand
TTCTGTGATTCTGTGAAACTAGTAAAGTAATGAACCATGTACTGAGGAAGAAGTACATCAAAGGCTAGTATACTTTCTGATATGCAGGCATGCATTACTGTGTGACTTTAGATACACTACCACGTGGAATGACAAAATCATCACCAACAATCTCTACTTGTAACATACTTGTTATGGTAGGACTGATACCTATATCACTCAAATTTCTGGTTCAAGCTCAAAGCTGATATAAAAGATGAAGAAATTTAACCACCATGGACTTAGTCTAAATAATTGAATTTATTCTAGTAGAAGTTATCCTGGTTTTCATGTTTAAATGAAAAGAAGGATAGTGTTGTGAAAGGAGAATAAATTGCCAGGAAGAGAAAAAAAATAACGGAAGCTGAGGACTCTAACTTATTATTTGTCTTGGTCTTTACTACACACATATGCTTCTGGTTCCATGAACACCAAACTACATAAGTTATCAGTCACTTCAAATGTTTTATTGATGAGCTAATTACAGTATCAATTTCATTTTCTCTGAAAATGAGTCTCATGACCAGAGATGCATAATCTTTGTCACAGCATTCTGCTATGGAAACTGTCAGCCTCTGGCCTGGACAAGCGCACACTCTCCTGGGTGGAAAACTGGTCGGATGGTCGGGTTCAGAGAGTAATGGTAAATGGAGTTAAATCCAGCTGGAGGCAGGTCATAAGTGGTGTCCCCAAGGGCTCAGTGCTAGGTCCAGCCCTCTTCAATGTCTTTATCAATGACCTGGATGAAGGTATCGAGTGCACCTTTAACAAGTTCGCAGACGATACTAAGCTGTGTGGGAGTGTTGATCTGCTGGAGGGTAGGGAGGCTCTGCAAAGGGATCTGAACAGGCTAAACTGATGGGCTGAGACCAATGGCATGAGGTTTAACAAGGCCAAATGCTGGGTCCTGCACTTGGGGCACAACAACCCCAAGCAGTGCTACAGACTGCTACAGGGAAAGAGTGCTTAGAAAGCTGCCTGGAGGAGAAGAACTTGGGGATGTGGATTGACAGACAACTGAACATGAACCAGTAGTGTGCTCAGGTGGCCGAGAAGGCCAATAGAGGCCAAGAGGCCAGGGTGCTGACCTCTTCAACCAAGTGACAGGTGATAGGACAAGGGGGAATGGCCTCAAGCTGCACCAGGGAAGGTTGTTGAGTCACCATCCCTGGTGGTATTTAGAAGACTGGTAGACAAGATGCTCAGGGACATGCTTTAGTGGCATATAGGTATGGTTGGACTCGATGATCCAAGAGGTCTTTTCCAACCTGGCGAATTTATGATTCTATGATATACAGAATAGGTGACTGATCTTCAAGGTTATTTCTTGAAACAGTGTCCAAGTTCTTTATTCTTACTGATGAGCTTATTTCACTACAGTCATGAGATAACTAGTGCCAAATATGTGCAGATTAGGGATCATCCACAATACTATGCTCACAACCAAGTTGATGTGAAGTAATCAATGAATGGATAAATAGATTTTTGATAAAGGAAGAACAACACATACACAATGTATATATATTTTTACCTTACAGAACTGAACATTTCTAGGAATTCTTGTGATCTGCCACACACATATCACACTTTAAAGGTTTTCATCTCCACATTTCTCAGTGCTGCATTTTCCTGTTGCAAATATGTACTATGGCAGATATTTATAGACCAAAAGAAAAAAGAAAAAACAGATACAAATACAGAAGAGTCTGTAATCCATCCAGTCACAGTTCAGTCATTCATGTGTAAGGCAGCACTGTTGAGAAAAGTGATGAAGGATAGATTCACGTGTTAAGACATGTTATTGTGAATCTGAAGACTGGCATTTTCTTCCTATTTCTTGAAAAGATTCACGCTCAATCTTCAGCACATCGTTTTGGGCTTGGCTCTGTGCCAAAGAAAATGACAATCCTTATTGTTTGGTTCTGTGTAATGGAGATGGGTAGTGGTGATAAAACTGTACCAAGGAGCTCTTATTCATTTGTTGTGATTTGCTTTGATATCCCCAGATGTCAGAAAGTATAAAGATGTAATTCATTTGTTATTGGTGTTTTGTTTCCCATTTCGTCATCTGCTAATGGACATCACATCTTAAGAAAGAATTTAGTTTTCAAACCAAATAAATTAGCAACCAAAAATAGTCTTAAATATATGAAAGGAATATTGTGAAATGTATGCATGGCTACTGTTGTCTTGCTGCACAAAACTGTCCTGCACATGGGTTTTCCACACATATAGGTGCAGCATAAAAGACAACATCATGAGAAACCTTCTGAGGAATTAATAATCTTCAGCTACTGAGGTTCAGCTGAGTGAGCAATTAAATATTCCAAACAGCAATGAACCTTCAGAGATAATTTATGATAATTTTATGCACAAGAGCTCAGTGGCTTTTTAATTTGATAGAATGTTAGTAGCATAGATTTCTAACAAGGGAGTTTCAGTGCTCCATACATCATTGAGATTGCTTAAACATTTCAAATGTGGTTGATGAATGAAGATTCCTCAGATGTGAGGAGATACAGAAAGTGTCAGAAGGTTGAGATTGTTCATCATATCAATTACTGAAAGTGGATGCATCGACATCATACTCCCAGCTCATATTTTATAGCCATTATAAAGACAGAACAGAAATAACAGACTTGGTGGACTGCCGTACTGTCAGGATATCTAACTTCTTCCCTCTCTTATTACAGCACTGTTCTGTCATCACATGATGTTAGCATTTCCAGGTGTTTCTTTGAAAGTCATCCATAATATAATCAGCTAATACCTGGAAAACAGCCTATGTAGATCAAGAGAGAAAAGGGAAGTTAGATAGATAAAACAACATGAGTCTATACTCTATTTGCCAGAAATGCAAATAGTGTGTCATTTTTCGCTGAGGGAGAGTGGATTTCCCTACTTTCTTTCACATCATTTTTTGCCTTTTTGTTGCTTTCATAAAACTGCATAGGGTAGTACATTCAAACAAGTCAAATATTTTTAATTCTTAGAATATTTTCCCTTCATTCTTTTATTTCTTGTTTTGGCAAGTAAACTAGAATGTTTAAATCTTGGATTTCTGACATACTCGTGACAGTTTGAAATACACTAAGCTCAACTAAAGTAAATAATGTAAAGGGGCCTTCTTTATTATATGAACAAAGATAAAATCTCCACTTTGAACAGAGCACTTAAGCACTCAGATACCACATGTTTAAGAGAACTGCCAGTTGGTGAGATTTTATTTGGTTTTAACACTACTATAATGATCCTGACAATAAGTCATCATTTCACATATCCAAACAGTTATCCTTTCATGCATGCAAAGAATAGAATGCTGGAAAAATGATGGCTAAAGATGGATTAAAAAAATGTTGCTAGAAGCAGGACAGCAGCTTGTTACTTAAACTCCTGCAAGTGAGAGATAACTTCACTTGTGTAAATCACTAATAGTCAAAATACTTTTCAAAGCTCATAAAATATGCAGACAGTTTGGAGAGTGACAGGTGGGAGAGAGGGTGTATTTGCACAGACCTTGTGGCTTCAAATCCTGCTTCAGACTATAACTACTATTCCCAGGTCAATGAACATGGTTGTCTGACCCTTTCTGTGTCTTCTGTGATTCAAAACTATTGTTTTAAGAGCTGCATAGCTCTAAATGGGACCAGTGCTGTTTAATATCTTTATCAATGATATTCACAGTGAGATTGAGTGCACCCTCAGCAAGTCTGCAGACAACGCCAAGCTGAGTGGTGTAGTTGCCACATCAGAAGGAATAGGATGTCATCCAGAGGGACCTGTACAGGCTGGAGAAGTGGGCCCGTGAGAACCTCATGAGGTTCAACAGGCCAAGTGCAAGGTCCTACACCAGGGTGGGGCAATCCCCATTTTCAATACTGGCTAGGGGATGATGTAGATTGAGAGCTGCCCTGCAGAGAAGGGGGTGCTGGTTGATGAGAAGCTCAACATGAACTGGCAGCATGCACTCGCAGCCCAGAAGGCCAACTGTATCCTGGACTGCATCAAAAGAAGTGTGGCCAGCAGGTCGAGGGAGGTGATTCTGCCCCTCTATTCCTCTCTTGTGAGACCTCATCTGGAGTACTGTGTCCAGTTCTGGAATATTCAATGTAAGGATATGGAGCTGTTGGAATGGGTCCAGAGGAGGGCTACAAATATAACCCAAGGGCTGGAGCACCTTCCATACGACGACAGGCAGAGAGAGTTGGGCTTGTTCAGCCTGGAGAAGGCTCTGAGGAGATCTTATAGTGGCCTTCCAGTACCTGAAAAGGGCCTACTAGAAAGCTGGAAAGGGACTACTCATAAAGGCTTGTGGTGATCGGACAAGGGGGAATGGATATAAACTGGAGAGGGGCAGATTTAGATTAGATATGGGGAAGAATTTCTTTACCATGAGAGTGGTGAGGCATCTGTGGATGCCCCATCCCTAGAGATGTTCAAGGTCAGGTTGGATGGGGCCTTGGGCAGCCTGATGTAGTGGGATGTCTCTACCCATGGCAGAGGGATTGGAACTAGATGATCTTTAAGGTCCCTTCCAGCCGTAACCATTCTATGACTCTGTGATTCTATATGCAGTACCAACAACTATCAACATAATTGAAAGTCTGCCACCCTTGAAGAATGGAATCAAATTTAGTAGAAGAATCACAGAAACTCATAAAGAAAATAAGTTCTATAAACATGACAATACTGAATCTCCCACTAGATATTACTGGACAATTGCAACAGAGATGGTAAACAGCTTCCATGCTTGCCTAAAGACAAGTAGGTCTGAACTCGTGGCACTGAGGTTCTCTTCCTTGAAAAGCTTGCTTCAATTGAGTTGAGAGTTAGTTTCACTCCCATCCAAAAAGTAACCTTTTCCCAAAAGGATATCAAAATAGATACAAACACTGCAAAATTCCCTGAAGAGGAAAAGAAAGAATTCCAAATTGTGGGAGAAAAAAAATCATTAAGTTAAAGCTCCACAACTTATAGAACTTGACCAAAGAAAGTTAAAAAAGTGGATTTATTTCACCTAGAGAATGGATTGAAATAGCTCTCAAACACAAAAAGTTGGTATAAAAAGAATATTATTGTAATCTCTAGTATGTTGCTGCAAAATGAAATACTGAAAAGCACAGAAAAATATTCAAACTATGATGTGAACTTACTCCTGGGAAAAGGTATCTGTAAGCAAGCTGTTGAGAAACTTCTATTAATTGAGTCTTTTATCAAGAAGTTATTCAAACAACTTCCATAAATGGTAAGGATATTGTAAACCTTCTCTCAGATATATTGATCTAGGTAAATTATCACGGTCTGTGTCTTGGTTTAATGGCACATAAGACATAGTTGAGGCTGAGAACAGGAAGTAGGTATTGCATGATTTCAAATGAGACACTGAAAGGATAAATCAATTACTTTCTTATGCATCATTAATCATTCCAGTATCTTCCACTATCTTGTAACCACAAGTCTTCTGGATTATCAAAACAGCATTTGCTTGTCTCCTTGGGAGTCTTCTCAGGAAGTGGCCAGACTGGTAGGTAGGAAGGAAACAAAAACTGAGGTGATCCCAATGTTCTCCTTTCTAGGTCCTCCTAACCATTTTTTCTTAAATGATCTCCAATTATGGTGGGTTTTTTTTATTCAAAAGGGTCAAATTTCATAAGAAAATTAGACACTGATCTAAAATACTCCCATCTATAAATTTACATGCCACAGGTATGGTTCATTTCATCCTCAATCCCATGCTCACAAATCTCTGTGACAATGCCTCCTGGAATCCAAACCAGCCAAAGCAGCAGTAACTCCAGAATCTATAGAGGACTTGCATTTCTCATTTAATGTACTCAAGTAGTAGTACTTGGGAATAAAAAATGTTTCACTTGACAGCCTGCCGTCACAGGGATGACAGGAAAACATACATTTTAGTCAACTCCTACCAGTTCAGCTGTTTACTCTTGACAAAATGTCTCTCAGCTAGCCAGAAAAAGCTTCAAAACTAATCTCTCTTCAAAATGTTAGAAAAGAATGGATATCTCCAAGACTTTCTGTGTATGAAATTATTTTTTTTCTTTTTTTTTTATTTTGAGCTAGAAGAGTACTTAATTTTTTTTCTTCAACATTAATTAAAACAAAGTTATTAAGAAAATTACAAGAAAAGTGCAGTAGTCATCTGAAGATGTGTCCTGACAAATTTGGAGAATAAATTAAATCTCTAATAAAGAAATGTTAAGTCAGCTTTCAGTGGAAATGTCAATGCAGCCTTATTTACAGGGACTCTTCTAATGTTTCCATAATGTGCCAATCATTGTTCAAAAGTACAATTCTTTGGTTTTTTTCTTGAAGAGAGACGCACAAAACAATTCTGAAGTCCCATTTGACTAATACATGTTAATGTAATTTAAGTACTAATATTTTACTCAACTGTAATATAGATATGAAAAACAATGCATACGTAAAAATTGTACCTGTAATGCTCTTTTTTAACACTAATATTATAGTTCAGTTTTGGCAGTTTCATTTTTTATTTTTGAGGCAAAGTTGGCAACAACTCAAAGTCATGGAAACATTGGGCAAACACCAGCAGCCCTTTCTTAGGCAATATGTCTATTTAAATACAAGAATTAATCCACATTTTCATAGGATAAAAATGGATATCCTAGATGCATGGAGTATCTTAAACTTCCTGCTAAACAGGTTAGTCTTCTTGTTTACCCTAATGTTTTGATTTCCCATTCATTGCTAATGCTGTAATGAGCATCAGTTATTGCATGGTGGCTCAACTCCAACATAAATCATTCAAATTCCTCCTTTTTATTAATTTATATTAGATTTTATGGATGGAAGCTATTGTCTTTATAGAGCTTGAGATCTCACAGTAATTAAGTTCAAATTTAAAATAAACAATGACATCCAGTATGGGTTGTTGAAAAATCCTGAAAGGTTTCTCACCTAATATTATTACAGAATCATCAACACTATATTTAAAATGGTCTTTAAGAGTGTTTTTCTAACTCACATAGAATGTTTGCAAGTTAATTCAAATTGGAAGCCCTCACATCACTGAAACCTATCTATGAACACTTTTTAATTTAAATTGAAAGCCTCATTTGAATGTATTCTGATAATTTAAAAAATTATTGGAAACAACTACTAACTGCGCAGCTCAGCCTTAAAACCCTTGCTTAAAAATATGATATCTGACTCTCCTGCTCACAAATCTAGCCTGAGCCCTAAGCCTGGCCAGACATTTCTGCCAAGAAAGGTTTTAGTACATTTTTCATTAAATCTTTCTGCTAGTCCTTGAAATGTTACTATGCTTTTAAAGAATATAACTAAATGCAAGACTCTAGTTTTCCTTACCTACATTCTTTATTATTGCTTTAAATGAAGCATTATTTATGTGTATGGTATCTGTGTGCCATGTGAGTGCTTTCTTTCCTGGTAAGTTATGCTTTACTTCCATACTTCTTTCTCAGTCAGAGTGATCTGCAGTGGTTTCTTTATGAGAAATTAATTTTCAAAATAACACAAATTTCCTGCTGTGATTCAGTAATTTCATGTAAAAAGCATTTTACTGATCTGAATAAATTTTACTGTTTCTAAACAATAATGATGTAGTCAGTGTAAAATAGATGTACAATTGTATAAACCAAAGCTGTAGTTCTAATTTGAATTTTGCAACCTCTATTTACACTTCATTTTAGGTTTACAAATTTGTCTTTATAATGATGCTTCTTTAATAATTCATTCTAACTACCTTACTTATCATTGTAAATATTTTTTTAACTAATAAATTATTTCGGTTTTTACTCTAGGAAGAGGAGACATAAAAAATTTGATCCAAAGACGTGGAATTTGACAAAAAAATCCAGCATTAGGACATAATTGAAATTATAACTTTGTCACTATTTTTGCAATTAATCCCAAATCATTATATTGCATATTTTTGATACTACATGTAAGGGAGTAAATCAACAGGTATTGTACCTGTGATAAGCATTCTGACAGATTAAAACTGTTGACATATTTTACAAATACTTCTCTGAATTTTGTATTCAGTTTAAGTAAAAATTAATGCCAGTGAAACTTTATTGCCTTGGTGTCTGCAAAAATGAACACAAAAGAACTGTGAATATTTCTGAATCCAGCTCATTTTGAAAATAGCATGAATAAAGCTTTTTGTACTACTGATCTCTCTCTAAATATTTTTTTTTTTCTCAGTAAGAACTGGCACCTGGCTATATATTTACAGCCTCAAGCAATATGATTTCTGTTTTGAAACTCTAGTTAAACACCTTAAACACCTGAGCAGCACTCAGACTGATAATTCATCAGTCTTCACTTTGAATGCAGAAAGATTACTCTTCTGAGTAAAGTTGCTCAAGTATAAGAATTTCAAGCTTGAACCTTATATTTATTGTTCTCAAACTGTTTAATGCCTGATTTTGCCTTATAAATGCTAAAGGGAAATTTAATGAAGACAATGCATTTTCAAGCAAAAGATTAAGAAAATTACTTTGTATTTCTTTTAACAAATAGATCTATTTTATAACACATGTATAATTAATTTTATAATGTATTTTTATATGCAATAAATGCAGAAATCTAGAAAAATATAGAACAGTTCTGTAATTTCTAAATTTATTGAGCAGAAAATGACAGAAATCCTCAAAGCATTCATTTGAAAGTGTCAGGTGAATACATAGAACAAAGCATATGCTTTTGTCTGATATATTCCTGACATGAAGGAAAAGATAAACACAGGAATACCTGCAACAAAACTTCTCAAAACTTACTTATTTCCAGATCAAGCCCTCAGTAGCAAAAGTTTAATTAAAAAGATGGTGCAAGAGAGCTTCTTGCTTCATTTGGGATGCCTGACGGAGCAGTCAAGAAGAAAAAAGTGGCAGTGAAAAGAGAACAAAAAAGCCAAACTGTTTCCCACATATTAGTAGACAGAGTGATTTCAGAATGGATGTTACAGAGAGAGAAATTGTATGAAGGATTTCCAGAAATTTTAAAAAAATGGTAAAGAGACATTAAGGAAGACTTCGTTCAAAACTCTGCTATGAAAATTTGAGACAAGGACCAATGCTTACAGACAAATTTAAATGACCGTTGTATTACCGTACATATACCCAGATACTACTTTCAGAGAGGGTAGCAATGCCAGCTGCATGTATACATATACACCTACATCTGCTAGTAACACACTAATTATTTTTCATGTTGACAGACTTGAGAGCCTGTGTGAACCTCATGAATTTCAACAAGGCCAAGTGCAAGGGGCTGAACATGGGACAGGGCAATCCCATGGACAAATACAGGCTGAGCAGAGAATGAATTGAGAGTAGCCCTGATTTGAGGATGTTGGCTGATGAGCAGTGCATGTGCGCCTACAGCCCAGAAAGTCAATTGCATCCTCAATCCTGCATCAACAGAAGTGTGATCAGCAGGCTAAGGAAGGTGATTCCCTCCCTCTACTCTGCCCTACTCTGCTCTGCTCCCATGAAACCTTAGCTAGAGAACTCCATGAAATGTCCAATTAAGTACAAGTTTGGAAGGTTGTTTTTTTTCATTTAGGATGCTAACTCTTCTTCCAACTTCATTCATGCTTATCCTGATTAAGCATGATTATGCTTTTCATCCCATTTTACACAGACATAGCTATTTCATTTTCACTGCTATAATAATTTGTTGTATTAATGGAAAGATTCCTGCATTTTAGCTGTCTTTCACATAGGTTTCCTACTTCTACAATTTCTACTGATTCATTATGCTCACAAATATGCCTTTTTTTTCTACCAATAGAGGTGAAAATATAGAAAAAGTAATACTGTTTTCCTTATAACTTTATTTTGAAGTCTTAATTCTCTCCCTGTCTCCTTCTGTATCTTTTTTTCCATTAAGCATTCATTACTAACTTGCAAATTGTCCTTTATAGAGTTTCTGCTCTGTTTTATTTTCTAGTACAATAACCATGCTACTGTACAGTAAGGTTAGGTGTGAACGATAGGTAATAATTTCATGTTTCAAACAGAATTCAGGGACATTTCACAATTTTTTTTGTGATTTGGGCTTTCAACTTTAAAATGTGATGTATAATTGACATTTTGATACTTCGAGGCCATGGTGTATTCTCACACTTCCATGAAAAAAAACCACAACTTGCTGACACAATCAGGAAACAGATGGTGACAAAGATCTTCTATTTAATATGCCAATCATTATGCTTTGCTTGCATATTATCATCTCATTCATGAGGCCATTATATGAAGGAATTTTGCTATGCCTCTGCAAATCAATCAATATTTTTTCAAAAAATATTATTTAGGTCTTTCTTATCCTTTCTATGTTTCATTATATTTAAGGTGGAGTGTTTATGCAAATTTATTACACATAAAAAATGCTTTGACAATCCTGTGGCTAGAATAGATGTCAGCAGTGAAACATTCACTATAGATAGCTTCAATAGAGAGACTAAGAAATGACTTGGCAACTGAAGCATCCACATTTTCATACTTTGCTGTGGTCCTTAATCCAAAGCCAGTGACACACAAAGATACTATGAAGGATGATGTTGAGTAGGAGGATGGATTCTGTAATGTGGCCTCATATCTACTAAGACCTGGACTTTAGTCAAAATTTCTGCTCAAGAAAACCACAGATGGCAGATTACCAATATATTTCAGTTAGAGCTAGCACTAGATTTGAAATCATTCAGTATCTGAGCCAAGTAAACCTTTTTTTGAGCTCTGAAAATAGACATTTCCTTAGAAAATTTCCTTAGTTATTGCAAATGGTGAGAAAAGACTGTTTTTTTCTCCTTTATTTCTATCCTGCAATGTCCAGAGAAAGTTTCTTCCTTCATAGATGCCAAACGTTCGTGTTTAGGGGAAGCTGGGGTATAGTTAGCACCATTTTTTTTAATGTCTCGCTCCTACTCTCTATTTGTCGGTTCCCCAGCTTCTAAAATGTATATCCTTCCATTCAAAGAAGTAAAAAATATTTTGTTTCTCTGCAAAAGGAATAACATAAGGAAAGGGACACAGTCTGTAGCTGGACTACTTACAAGTGCCTGTTAACTGGGACAGAACATGCCTCTGACCTGGATATAGCCAGGAAGTTATTTGAAAACTTACCTATTCCTCCTGAGGCAGATGGAAATATGCAGTGGCTTCCAACTTGTATGCTATGTGGGGAGAAGGAGGCGAATGATTTTGTGCTTAAACTTAGAAAGGAAGCTATTTCTGGAGGAAAAAAGGGAATTTTATGCCATTATTCAGCACAATCCAGTGCCATTCCAGGCACAGTACACTTCAGTAGCTATTTCCATGAGACAACTCTCATATGAGGTAAGATGGTCCTCTATGCATGAAAAGTGAGCCTGTTTCTTTCATATGCATCACAGCATAGTTTATGGTAGCCTTTCAGAATATCACTGTTTCTTTTCCCATCTAATTCCCTTTTCCCATTCTCCAGCCATTTCAGTCTACTTGCAACACACTCTGCTAGATCAGACCTTCATGGCCTCGTAACTGGCAGTTCTAAGTCATTTTGTTCTACTCCCTTCATTGTGCGGCATTCTTCTTTTAGCTTGCCCAGGAGGTTCAAGGTTCAACCAGAAATCCCCAGAGTTGCAATTCTGTGTTCCTTTTAATTATTTAAGAAAAAGAAAAAAAAAAAACACCAGACCCAGAAGCCCACCAAGCCAAATACACCATCGTATAACAGATGAGCTTTTCTTAAACACAGGACCAGATTTATAATTAGTTTCCTTATTTATCATAGACAGGGCTTTACACACCTTGCATTATCTAGACAGCAGTCTCTTGGGATGTCAAAAGTCAATGTTACATCAGCTATTGACTTTATCCAGGCCCTGTTATGTACAATGTCACAGTAACAGAGCACTTCCTGTTTGTGCTGGGGAAACTCTATTCATAATGAGCCCATCTAGGGTGTACTCAAATTGTGATAAAGAGTTCTACACAGAGGCTCCTATTTTAGAGAAACAGGTGTTGGTTTTGATTAGAGAAAAATGACATCATCCAAGGGAGAGGAGAAAAAAAGCAAAGGGAAAGGAAGGCAAAAATAGAAAAAAGTGGCAACCAGACACAAATACATTTGCACATATAAAGCTGTTCTAATGAGAGCCAAATTGATTTGACATTCAGTGGCAGTTTGAAGCCAAAAAAAGCAAAGCAGCCTACAAAAGGCCCAGCTCATTGTTTATGGAGTGTCATACTTCATCATCTGTGAGACCAATAAAAGTGATGGGAAGACCTTTCAAAGCAGGGAGTTTGCACAGAATGGCTGTGTGGATACCACTGATGTCAGATCCAATAGAATGATTGTGAGCTATTTCCTGAAATGAAATCATGTTTGTCAGATGAAGTAGATGCTCTCTATAGATTATATCTTTGAGAAGAGGACTTGGTACATTGTTAGAATTCTTGGCTGATTTCTCCTACACAGACATAGTCACAATACTTACCCTATGATGGGTACTGATCATCAAACTGTCCAGAAGAAAATAAATACAAGAGAAAAAAAATCTACGTAAACATACAAATGCAGCTTCTAGTACAAGGAAATTAATCCCTTTATGAAAAAGGCCTTCGTGCAAAGTAAATTTATGTAGGCACTCTTTTCATTATTCCTTATTTCCACAGATAACTTCATAACTATTTTTACAAGCACAGTTTTTTACATTTTCATTAAAATAGTGGACTCCTGTCATTAGTAGACAGTAGAATATATTTCATCCCATCCTGCTTTCAGTTAGAACACCTGGTGAAGAGTGACATGTTTATCAAATATTGGTGAATGCCAACATGAATTAAATAAGCCTGAAAAACAACCACGAGATGCTATTGCCTTATACAGGAATGGATGTGTAGAAAGCAGTCTCTCTCTTCCTGCTTTCAGCTTATGAGCTCAATCTAGATATCATAATATTGATATTAAATTCTGATACTAGTGATTCAATTTAGATTTCACTAGAAAATCTGTTTATTTCTTGGGAGAAAATTCAGGAATTTCAGCCTTCCAGGTCTCATTTCTCTAGTGACTCCCTAGAATACAAATAGACAGTGATCTCAAATTAGCAAGTCTTTAATCACATTTAACATATAGTATCAAGTGTGGCTTCATAACTCAAAAAACACTATCAGGGTGACCAAACTTACAATGGATACTACAAGTATAGACAACATACCTGAGAGACAAGGCACACGGAGATGAGTCTAAGCAAATAAATAAAATATCTTCTTTCATTCACATTAAAAACAAAAATCAGTTTTCTTTCCTGTAAATATTTGAGCTGTGAGTAAATAGATCAGTAGTTCAAAATGTTGAAATACTCACAAAAAGCTAACATTGCACCTGTATTAAACATTGTATTCTGTGACATATGAAGACAGTGTATATTTGTTATGAATTATGTATGCAGATACAATTCCTGCTGTGTTAGCTTTATGTTTAAAACCACATGATTGAGGTTTTTTTGTCATATTTACAAGAATTATAAGATACACTGGAATAAATTACAAATTTTGAATACCACAAGATAGGTTTCTAAATTCACTCTGTGATAGCACCTGGAGATGAAAGGCCATATCTGGTCTGCCACAGCCTTGACTTCAGTTTGCAGGAGAAATGAGGTTGCTCTGTGTCTAACACCCACTGGTTCAGTAGTCAGTCTGAAGTCCTGCAGACATGACATTTAACTTTATTGAATTAAATATTAAAATTCAGTCAGCATGATAATGTCTTCAACAAGTGGATTTCACTTTTCCCAGGCTATAAGTATTCTCATAGATAATTGTGTTGCAGAAAAAGCAAATAGGAAATCAGTAATTGAAGATTGAAGAAATGCATTGCTACCAAATTTTGATAAAACATTTAATATATTACCTTTTAGGATTCAGTGTCAGAATTATAACACCACAGAAGTGAACGCGAGCAATTTACATTTCCCTTAGAGCTATTGTTTCACACCGTCTGAAGATTCAGGCTATGTCTTTCACTGCTGAGAAATTATGTATTTTACATCAAGCAATGTAAACTTCTATAAATTAGTGAAAACAAGGAAGAGACAATTTTCACTTTAATGTAGCTAGTCAAGGTTAACCTCAGGTCCACATCTGCCATTATATTGACAAAATACAAAGAGAAATCACATGATGTTACAATGAAAGTATAATCTTTGCAAAGGAACACTATATTAATTGCCTGCTGTTCACATTAAAATCTTCCTTCCTTTCACATTTGTGAAAAGCAATAGTTCTTATGTTAAATTCTTCTGAAAAAGAAAGAACAAAAGTAAGTAGGTTCAATGTACAAACTTTTGCACATATGTTAAAAAAATAGTAACTTATTGGTACAAATGAAAATGAATTATTTATCTTAGTTACAGTAAAATTTTTTTTTCACTTACTGTTTGCTTTCTGTGCTATGTGAAGATCAAATTTTATTTGGAGAAAAAAAATTGCTAAGTTATGTTGAAGAATGAATATTCCAAATTTCAAGTCTGGTCATCGATAATTTATGCATCAAAAGGTAACATTCACAATAGCGGTTGATTTTTCATACTGGACAAAACATGTCATTCAGATGGAAAACTATTTTGAAGTAGTAGACTCAAGCAGTTGATTCTGCCTAGTTCATCAAGAGGATCAAGAAGAATTGCAGATATGCAATCACCAGGTATGAAACAGCTTTTAGAGACTCGGTCTTCTCTTTCTGCTAGTTTAAACAGCTAAACTGAGAAATAAAGATTTTAGTTCTATTTTGTTTTCCTACCACTGAGAAGGATTAGCTCCTGGAACGTATTAACTCAGCAAGTGGTTATTTCTCTGTTGCCTGTAATATCTGCAGCAGCAGCAGGGTTTTTTCCTGTGAAAGACATCTCTAACTAATCCAAAGCTGGCACAAAATTTATTGTCAGACAGAAAGGTGTAGAAACTACCTTTCTCTGATAACTTTTACTAAGCATGTAACTTTTCATAGCACTTCCCTGCTGGTAGGGTTTGTATAGCTTAGATAGATGGCTCCTAAGTGGTGCCTGACATAAGTTACTTGGCTCAGAAAGAAGACAAAAGATAAAATTTTATGTGCTTGTGTTTCTTTAGTCTTAAAATTGTTCCTATTAGTATCTCTAGGATATACAAATACACAAAAGGAACTGAATGAAATGCTACAGAAGTGAAAATATTCCTCTGATCTCTTTAAAAACTGGTTCTTTAGATTTTTGCCCCTCAACATACTTGGTCTTATCTACAATACTGTAGTGAAAACAAATTTATTTGTATTCTTTTTACTTCTAGTGTCTACAATCTGTTTACTTGCATTCCATATAGCTAAGTCTGACTGTACCATATTTTATTCCATTTATCTAGCTCCAGTTGAATTGCTTAGTAAATTCCAGCCTGCTACTCCTTTTACAGCTCAATAGAGTTGCTGAGCCTGCACAGGCACTGATAAACACATTCTGAAAAATACTGGGTTAAACAGGTATACTGAAAGCCTCACTGACACAGGTAATCTTCACTGCTGATGGCAAAAAGATAGCAGGATGGCATTAAAAAAAACAAGGTTGGTTTTACACTTAGGCAACTAACAGAATTGCTACTGGACTTGTAAACAGGATAGTTTAAATAAAGACACTAAGGTAATAGCAAGCAGTTATACACATTTTCAGCATAAACCTTCAGTGTAAAAAACTCTTATCAAGAAAGTGTGACTACTCACTACAAGCTCTACTCCTTAGAGACCAGTTATTTTTTAAAGTGAAAATTTTCTTCTGCTTGTGACTCTAGTTAGATTTTTTTTTTTAAGAGGAAGGAAAGAAAGATAATAGGAGTTATCCTGGAAGAAGACCAAAGTGCGAGTCCCCCTTTTCCTTATCTTTCCTACCACTCTGCACACCACTCTCTGGTTACAATGGGATGTTTGGAGGTATATTTTCTAAAACAGTTTCCAGCTATATAACATTCACTTATGCCAAACCATTTTCATTTTAAAGCTATGAGTTCCCTAACTATGAGAGGCTCCCAGATATTTCCTAGAAGTTATTAAACCTACCTGTTTATTCAAAGGGCTATTTCTAAGTAGTGATACCAGGTCTAACTGTGCAACTGGAAATGACCAGAGATCAAACTGTGCTTCAGCAACTTGCAAAAGCTGAAAATGAGTAATTCCTAAGAAGTCATATTGCAAAAAGTTCACATGACATCTGTTTCAAAGAGATACACACAGTTCATGCACCATTAGGTGCCCATCAGTTTCCTGACAGGAAAGAACCTATACCTATAGTGTAGCACACATATCTTCTGGGCAGGCTCTCTAACAGAAAGTGGTTTGCATACGTATCTCCAAAACTATGGTTTTAACATGATGATTTAAGGAGTTTAACTACAACGTAAGTCTTGAATGGAGTTCAGTGGCTATTCTTGGTAGTTCAGAGTGGAAATCTAACTTAGATGCTCTGAAACTGCTCATATTTCTGGACATGTCTGAAGTTGGATAAATGTGGTTAACTTTTTGAATAAAAAACGGGGGAAATGGATGAAGACAATTAGAGAAAATATATTTTCATTTCAAAATTATTAATTGCATGCCATCCTCTGCGTATTGCAGAATTTTTCTAGCTCTGAAAACCAAGTGACTTATTTTGTAGTCATCCTGAATGTGACTGTTAGATGAAAAAGCTTAATACCAGGCATGTCAAATCCCTTTTCACAAGGAACCTGCAGATCAGAAAACTTTGCATTATATGTATTAAGAATGAATGTACAAAGTGTAAGAATCTCGTATGGTAAGATACCTGAACTATAATAAAACTGGTGTCTACAAGAAAATGTTCCCCTAACAGTAGGGACCAGTGAAGAGGCATTTTATTCCTGGTCTTGCCAGTGTAAAGATGAGTAATATTCTCAGAACTGTGAAAGAAAAAAAAAACCCTGAAAACAGAAGGAAAACAACTCTGCACTTTTACCCAAATGTGCTTTTTGTATTTATCAGCAGTAATAACTATTCAACAACTGGGTTTTAATTAATCAGTTCATTAGTAAACAAAAAAACCAAATACCATCAAACTAGATAAAGACAGATTGCTCTTGATGGAAAAGTTTCTGGTGCTAATAAAAGCAAAACAGTGTGGTTTTACTGTAGAGCACCCTCCCCCAGCTTCTTTCCTCCACTGCTTTATTTCAGCCACTGAAGGAAGAGGATGTGGACAGGAATATATGTGGAAAGAGAATGGTTCAGTAAAAAAGCTGTTTTCTTCTGCAACTACTATTTTATTGTAGAACTACTTTTTTTTAAAAAAAGGAAAATAAGGCAGTTTTGCAGCAGGTATTGCATAAGCAAACACACCTTTATTTTCTGCATAGAATGTGAAAGCAAATTGAGTGTCTTTTGGTCATCTGTGAAATTCCACTTGTAAAAGGAAGAGGCTTAGGTTCATTAGGGTTTCTTCTCCCCTCTACGTCATTGCAAGTTTGTTTTGGTTTATGAAAATAGATTTGATATGCTAACCAGACTATAGAGGTAGTGTTCATTTGTTCAGTGATATTCCGCAGATTTTATTCACTTTTATACTCATTGCATTTTCACTGTTGGAAACTCATTTACATAATCTCCGTATGGTCATTTCACAGTAACTGTATGTGACTCTGGATATGCCAGCTAATAATTATCCTAAGCTATCTGAGAATATCTAACTACATAGTGACTACACAGTTATTCCTTAATATTCAAACTCTACATTGAAAGCCCTATGACTGGTCCAATACTATGAAATGTCAAGCTGTTTGCCAACAACAAAGACTATGCCTTTGCTTCCCAGCCTCTGCAGATGAAGCAGAAAACACCAGTGTTTAACTTAAAGAAGAAGGGGAGAAAAAAACCTCTCCTTCCCCTGTGCTTGATATTGTGGGTGTTGGAATAAATAGCAGTTTCTGTCATTGATTTCAACAGGACCTGAATCTGACTTTTTTTTTCATCTTTTTTTATGCCCCATCTTCTTGCACTTCAGGAAGATGCTTTATTTACACAATAATTGTCATAAAGCCATAATTTCTGTAGACAAGATTCTGCTATATTTTGTTATGTACTGTCCTAGTTAAGGTTTCCCAGCATCTCTAATGCAGAGCCATTATGTACATGTCTGTATATCTCACTAGAAAATTAAGAGAGAAAGCAAGAATTTTCCCTTGTAATTTTTGCATGTCAAAATCCACAGGTATTTTTAACATAGCATCCCAGCTTCCCTGAGCTTTGGCCACTACTTTCCAGAATTATTGTGACAGAAGATGGCTTAACATGAGGCTGTTTCCTTTATGTCAAAGGATTAAATAATTATGTAAAGGGTCAAAGGCAGATTATGAAAGGCAGGACTTTCCTCCCCTTCCTCCTTATGAATTGAATTAAATATTACCACTGACTTTAATCACAAGTTACAAGATACTGAATTGTACAGGGAGATGAAAAATCTCTGAATGGAGATAAAGGAAAACACAGAAAAGCCTATATAAAAGTCGGGGGGGGAACTGTTTTCTTTTATTACAGAATACGCAGAAATAATATTTGGATAATGATTAAATAACAATGAGGAAGTCTACTCTATAAACAAATTGTTTCTCAGGGTTGTGGATGTGTGTGCTATTTAATTGTTTTGGATTTGTGGTTAAGATTCCTTTTCAAAAAGAATGATGTGATCTAAAAAGAGAGGACAAGCTTGGTTCAGTTATAGCTTTCATATAATTACTACAAACTAATGCAAATTAGACTGTAGGTCTGCTCAATGTACATTTCTGTGCTTGCCAAATTATGTTTGGCAGTGTGGTCAAGCAATAACAGATGCACACTGTGCCTAGTTTTCTCAGGCTGTTCAATAATTAGGAGGGCCATGTATTATAATAAACCACATCCCCTTGGCTGAGATTTGGATGCAAATTGCACACTAATTCACTTCCAAGTTTTTTGGAAGCATACCAAAAGACATGAAAATTAGGGAAATATACTATTTACTTCGGGAAATGTGTTTAAAACTAAATAAGGCTCATTTGTAAGCAGTGTTCATCCATTCCACTCTTGTAAAAAATTAACAGTAAGTTCTCTTTCCTTTACACTATTTAGTTAATCTCTAGTACAGAGCAGCTAATGTGACACCTCTGCAATGTTCATGGCATCTCTATTATTCTTATACTGAGAGAATACAATATAAAAGACAGTTATTCTTCTTTGTATTTCTCTAAGGTATTGCTGAGGTTGTATGGATGATATCAGTTCAGTGAAAGACTTGAATCGCACTGCAAATTCTTTGCAATCAGTTGAGTTGTAATAGCATGCTGTTTATAGCAGAAAATTTGTCTTTTGAAAATGCTGAAGATTCTTTACCCTTAGCTATTACACAATGGCTGAATGGACAGATTTAATGGAAAAAAATAATACTTAATGAAGGAAATTCTAGGAAATCCAGCCATGTAATGTAGTTACATGTGTAGATGTAACTACACCTGTCTCCAGATTCTGAAGAAATAGAAAATGAAAATAATTGAGCTCATTGCTACATGTATTAAGAGGTACTTAGTTTGTCCTGAAAAATCATTTTACAGTGAGCTTCTTTGCAGTAACAGTTAACACTCTTAGAGAAATACAATGCAGCCTAAAAGATGTGTAATAAGACATACATCTCTTGTGTTTATTGCCTACCAATTGTATTGTGATTGCACTGAAGAGACAGGGTCACAGATCAGGATGACTCCGTACACGCTCTAGACAAATACAGAAAAAAAGGCAGTGAGAATGACAGAAATCAGAATGTTTAACTGTAGTATTAAGGTTTTTGTTTTAAGAAGAGACATCAAAGAACATAATTATGTAAATATTTCTAAGTATTTTAAATTTTACAGTGATATTCAAACAGTTCTTTACAAGAAGACAATGAGGCAAAACATTTCTTGTCAAAAATATAAAAACCCCTTTCAATATATTCTACATTGCCAGCACAATTTTAGTGACTACAGTGTTTTGACATGGGTGACTTAGTTATAAACTATTTCACACGGGCAATAGCAGAAATCTCTATAGCAAAGCAAAAGCCAGTAGATTACTGCAGAAGTCTTAACTTTAAAAAAAATGATAATATAGAAATATGGGCATAATGACAGTAGGCAAGAGTCCTGGGATTAATTAGCTAGTTTTAGGGGCATAAATGAATGCTGTGACATGCAGCTGTGGCTGGACTGTTATGTATGTTATGTTTACAGAGTTTTATTGTAGGTGTTTTTTAGGGGTTTGTCTAGGTGTTTATCCTGTTTGGTGGTTGTTGGTATTGTGACTATATATCATAGACTAACAGAACAACTACAAACTCTTGTTTCCAGTGTAATGATCAGAGAGTTAACTACATAAAAGCAGTTTTGGCAAGAGTACTGTTCACTCTGTATGTTGAAATTTAAAACAGGCTTAAAGACTAGATGTGGAAAAGCAGCTGAGACTGTAAACTCATTTGAATCATTTAAATTAGGGGACTATCAAGAGCTTTAGATGAATTTTGGAAAAATAACTGGGTTTAGCAGATAAGCTTCAACACAGATAAGACCGCCTTAAAATATATTAGTGGAAACAGTCTAAAGTATTTATACATAATGATATCTTCTGAATTAGTTGTAACCTCTCAGGAAAGAATGATCCAGGCATTACTGTAGACATCTCAATGAAGAGACTTGCTCAGTGGTGATTAAAAAAGCAAATAAGATGTTAAATTTTGTTAAGAAGGGAATAGAGAATAGAAGAAAGAAGATTACAATTCCATTATAGAAATCGATGGCACATTGATTACTGTATTCAGTTAGACATCTTATTTTAAAAAGACACAAATGAGAAGGTGAAATGAAGTACAATGAAAATGACAAAGGTGTTACTTTCGCAGTCACTAAATTATGTCAACCTCTCCAGAAGCATAAGGGACTAAGTGGAAAATGTTAATCCTGATTCGATAGAATCATCCCTAGAAAGCTAGCCCTTTTTCTAACATTTATCAGATGCAAACTAACTCAGATTTTTAGCATTTATGAGAGACTGCTTCAGCATGATGCCAGTGTCTGATCCAGGAAAATACAATGATGTTATAGAGACGATTTTGGACTCCAGCCATTCTCTTGTGTGTGTACTCATTGTAGATGCAAAGTATGTGTAAATCCAAATCAACACTTGAGAAATAATGCAATTTACATTTTTAATGAAGAATCTTTTTTTCAAAATTAGTCTTTCCACATGAAATTCTGCGTATCCCTAGCTTGTCACATTTTCTTGCAAAGGAGGGCTAGAGGAGAACCTGAGGTTTTGGGGGCTTGGTGGTTGTGGTTATTAGCACTTTTGTAAGGAGTTTGCTACTCTTTTTATAGAAACACATTAAATGATCAGTTAGAATTTCTTAATAATTATTATATCATATTGACGTGATGAAAGTTACTAGATCTTTCCTGAGCTGCTCAGTGTAGCAGGATATATACATAGCAGCTTCCCCAGACTTGGAGAAGACCTCTGAAAACGTCAAGTTTGTGCATATCTGTCTGGTGAAACAATATGTGTGCATGTTAAACATTGAAAATAGTCCAAGAGCTGCAATTAATTTGAATTGATCTGAAATCATTAACTGGAACTACCAGGAAATTGAAAAATTAATTATTTCCACAACTACTATCTGAGGTACTCCATATATTTGAGGAACACACAAGAAAATTATCATCAGCCCTGCTGCTAACTTCATTAGAACATTAATTCATTAAACACAAAAGAAAATGCTGAAGATAGGGTGCCTCTACTCACAAGGGACTTAGGTAATACACCCATATCCAGCTATACTCGTTCTTTGTATAAGGCAAATGCAATACATAAAGAAGTCTCCTGGAGTGTTACTGAGTAAAATAATCTTCTAATAACATTAAGTAAACTACACATCAAGCTACGTGAACCTATATAATGATAAATGTCTAACAAAACTTTGAATGTGGGGCAGGCCAAACACATTGTCAATTGTCTTGCCGGCTATATTCCTTCAGTGGTTCACAGCTTTTGTGATTTTTTCCAATCTGTTGTACTAGAGATGATAGGGTTACACTGGCACATATTCTATATTCCATGGTTGCCTTTGTTTAAAGCTCAATGGTCTCTGCAGATTCCTTCCAGTCAGTGCTCCTACGTTGCTTATCAGAATTTTCCTAGACCAACATCACCTCTACTGTAGTGTCAGGTCAAAGTCAATGTAAATAAATGAATTTCTCTAGATTTCATTAATCAAATAACATGTTCACACCATTAAAATTATCACTATGACTTATTGTTTTCCTTATCAGTCTCCCTCAATAGCTCTGACAAGTCAGACAGAATTGAAACCAAACAATAATTTTTAATTAATTGATGATAAGAAATATTTTCAAAATTCATAGTATTCAAAATTTTCAAAGAAAGATGGGTACATTTATTTTCAAGTATTGTCGGATGAAAATGACCCATTTTTCCCATTAGTCCATTGAAAAATTTGGATTATGGTAAATTTCATTCTCATCACTATTATTAGCATGGATCAGTATATTGCTGCTTACTTTCCTGATCATTTATTTTTAAAGATAGTGTTCAAATTTGCAAATATAGGTAGTTGAGTCAGGTGCTTAAGTACCTCCATATATGTGACAACACATGTCTGTCAGATCGAGGTTTAAAACCTGTTTTCCGCTGCAGAATAATATATTTGGAATAACACCTGTAGATTATTCTGTTTCCACCACTCTTTTTAAAAATTATTTTTCACAAATCCTTGGGAAACTCAGCATCTTTGTTTGCTAAGATGGTAGACAGTATGCTTTGTTCAAACCTGGGAATGCTCTAAGAATGGTAAAACAATCAAGAATAAATTGTTCTCTTGCAAGACTATGTCAGCAGTGTGATCTGTTTCAGTTCAGAACAGTATAGCAATTCTACAATACTGCCTAGGAAAACCCTTCAGTCTTCTGACTCTTATTTGTCATCTTCATATCACAGAGCTCTAAAGGTAGCCTTTTTTTTTCTCATATGTGAAATATAATTTCTGTATTTACCAGAGTGCTATATGCCCATTCTGCAGTTGTCCTGCAGTTCCCTGGTAGAACCAAAATCCAGCCTCTGAGACTGTCACCTGATAGTTGTGGAACCAGCAGATAAAGAGTTTCTCACTTACATCAGTTCTTCCTGGATAATATGGACTGTTGGACAACATCATAGACAAGTGTGAGGGAAATTAAAATATAAATTACTCACTGGAGAATGGTGTGACATTTTTGAAGAAAAAAAACCCACCATGAGATACAGGGTGGTTCTCTCTCATTGTTTCAAGAGACTAAAAAGACCAGCAAAGGTATATGGGCGATTCAACACTTAACAAATAAAAGCTCATATTCGATGCAAATAGAATGCTCTTATATTGCTCTTCATACTGACAATCACTAGCATTTTCAAGACATGACAGCTCCCCTTTTCTCCCCAGCATAGCTTCACACCAGGAGTACAGCTTTATGAGGAAGTGTGAGGGACTGCTCCAGACCATCCTATAGCTCAGCAATCAAATTCATCTAACTGTTCAAACAGCCATTAAGCAGAAGAGGTGATTGGGCCCATGTCAGCCATACCCTTGGTGAATGTTGTAGTGAATAATGTACATGGGATGGGATAGAAAGAAAACATTCCTTCACTTCTAGCTAGTGTTATTTCACATTTCCTGTGGGAAAAATACAACTTTCAAGAGCAGTTTCATGGTAATTAATCTTATTGTCCTAGGTTGTCTCCCTGGAACCCAGACATGCAAAAATCACCCCTTTAGAGAATTCTGAGAAATCTCTCTTTCCAGTATTTCCCATGAGCTATTTAGATAACTTTTAGTCTATGTTATGTTTTTATGGAATCTAATATCAGCTTTCTATCCCCACAGATTTCATGTAGGCAAACAAAGCACCTGGATTCTAACCAGTGGCAGGATTGATGCTGCAATTATCAGTCAGTGTTTTGATGCCCCAAACTGGTTTGCAGTAAAGCTTTCTATCTTCAAGATTTTGATAAACTTTGCAGTTTTAAAGAAGTGGGATAAAACTATCTCGGAAGTGGTTACAAAAGCTGGGGACACTTTTGCTAACTGAGCTGTCATTTTGGCACGGTGTCAATTCCCTGGCAGACTCCCTGAAAAAATATTGCATCATAAAAAAGACTGTGTTACAGAATCTTAGCATGGAATATACCTATGAACATGAGGTCAACCTCTATCTATTATCTCACAGAGACTGAAATAAACCCAAATAAGCCAGCCCCCCAACATAGCAGAGGGTTAATATAAAATTAAGAAGAAACTACTTCAGGGAGTAAGATTTTCTAAACCTTCCTTTATAATTTTTGCTTATCAAGGAGTGCCCTTCTGGTATATCAACTGAGCCAAGACTGAGTTCTCAAATACTATGATGGCTTCTGTTAATTAGATAGTTTATCTGTGATAAGTTGTTGACACTGAGATGATTTGTGTTAAATAATTTTAAAATATTCCGTGGGGCACTAACTTAGATGCATTGTTTGTTCATATTCCAGGCCCTGGCTTCAATCTTTTTTACAACCCACGTCAGAAATGAAGTTGATGCTTTGCAAACTTCTTTAAGTCAGAACAACTAACATTGCAAAGATATTTTTGAATAACTGGAAACCTCTGTAATAATTTTGTCTTTTTATACTCTGGGCTTTAATGTGATGATATAAATTTGAAGAACATTTTTGGTAATATTTAAATACGTTAAGTTTTCTTGTTTAGCATTTTTAAGTATTTCCTTTATGATGATTTCTCACTTGTAAACCCATTTCCATTCCCCCAATTCAAGGCAAAATCCAGGAAAGACTGGCAGGATGTGACACTCCTTTCTACTAAGGGTACCATACTTTTATACATGCTCTGTCTTTTGGTGGGCTTTGCTTTCACAAGAAATATGAATAGGCTGAGTTTTAAATCTGAAATACATTATTTGTTACAAAAATCAATGCATTGTACTTCAGCGATGCTTACTAAGTATTACACTATTTTAAATGGAAAAAAAAATAAGGCTGCACAGGGATGAAACGAGTAAATTCTTACAAGTACAAATATTCTGGCACCATAATAACAGGAACACATCATTACACATTTGTGATCTTCTCCTATGTAAATTAGTTCCCCCCTACTATCTTACTTCTCCATTCATACAACTTTCCACCTTACCGTTGCTCTCTATTATTTTCTTTCCTATCCCCCTTTCAAAAAAAATTATACCCTTCTTTCTGATTGTTTTTATCCACTTTTTTCTTGTTTGTCTCTATTCTCTCTCTAGACTTCAAGCCCCAAATGCTCCCTTTTCCTTCTCAACGCCCCATCCCTCCTGAGTGGGAGTGCTGCCCATGCCGCTATAACACCTCAGACTCTGTTATGATCTCCATTCTGCATTTGCACATGGATACAGTCCCCTAATTGAGAGACTTGTTTTTTTTTTTATTAAAAGCATTAGACATTTATATGTAGGAATAACACTTTTAGAGACATTCTCTAGGTTAAAAGTTAAAAGGGATGTCAATCATCATACTTCAGAACATAAACAGATTGCCAGCGTGGGTTGAAAAGGAATTTTCCCCACATAAAATCATAGAAGTTTGCAATAGAAAAGTACTAATAGGTCAGCTAATCCATCTACCTGCCAATTCAGTCTTCTTCCCTACCATTTATTTTGCTGTTCCTTTGGCCTCTCAAAAATCTCAAGTAAATGGACAGTAACTGCTCACCAGTAGGTATTATAGAGTCATTTAGTGTAACTAGTTTTGTCCTGAGATTTTTTCAGGTACTTAGTCTAAACTTCCTTTTATTACCTTCTTCTCAATAGTTTTAATGGCATTCCCATCATATTAAGTAAAATTTTTCTCCTGTCTTATTTTCTACACTCTTCCAGTAAATATAAATTGCTGCAATGCCCTGTTTGATGATTCTTACCTAACCTCTTAGTCACCTTTAGCTGTACAAATAATTATTTTCAGTATCATGTCTGCTTAAAATTACACTTATGTAACTGTAAAGCACATAAGAAGAATCACCTGCGCCAAGACTGCAGCCAAATTAGAGCTTTGGAATATGTATACAAATACACATAAATAGATTTGTCAACAAAAATATCCATATACGTGGTACAAATACACCCATGCAAAATGAATGTGCAGCTAACTCTCTTATAATTTCTTCTAAAATAGCTCTTTCAGCTCTGTGAATGCTTCTGTAGTACTCTGTCCTGAAATTCTTCATTCAGGAACAAAGAGAGCTTTCCAAATCAGGTTTCTGTCTCTTCAGTGGTCAAAAATTTTGTTTGGGGATTCAGAATATTGATGAATGTTCAACAGAATAAAAAAATAGAGAGAAAATCTTCAAAGCTTGATAGGAAAGTTAAACAGGTAAAAGAGGCCTGTATTTCCCTTCCTGGGCCACTTATAAGTTATCCCATAGACCACTAAAATTAGTCAAACTGGAATGCTTCAGAAAATTTTAAATTTCTTATTCCCTAGCTGATAAATAAGGGGAAGATAAAATGTACACATGTAACCCTGAAACAGGCAGGGGAATATTTTATCTGGGTCTTAAAGGGACACATAGTCTTGCAGATATGAAGAGGACAGGGTGAGAAAGCATTACATTGCTGTCCAAAAGTGTCACACATGAGTCTTCTGTTATTTGTGAGGTCTGTAACATGCCAGAATGAATACAGAAGTAAAGCTTCTTTTGTACCCCATGTTATTATTATACTACCTGAGTCAGAAAACCAAAACAGAATGTCAACTCTTGCAGCAAATAGCTTTCAATAACTACCTCCAGTTTCTGCTTTCCCAGACAAGCGCGACTCTCCCTTCTTCAAAATCTCATACCAACATTTTTCTAGAGCTAAGGCTATTGCAAGTGTAACATTTTACTATGGAGATATTTTTAAACTTTTATGGTCAAATTCTAAGCAACTGTTATCAGATGAAATTGTCTGCACTCCCTAGCCCTCAAGATACTTCTACATGTCATTGACCTAGAGAGAACAGGGCTGTTCACACAGCAAAAGCAGATTGCAGTCATCCTCCTGTAAAAGTATGCTGAAAAGTACAGTATAGAACTTTATATTGTAGGTCAAATTCTATTAGAATTCTACCAAGCAAATAGGTAATATACTTCAAATACAAGTGATTAAATGTTTACTATAAGGTATCCTAACTAGACACATTTTTGTAACTCTATTTTTACATTTCTTTACATCCTTTGTAGATTAGTGTAAACACAATTAATTAATCATGAAAGGCAACTCTTAAGGAGCAGAAGCAGGATTTTAACTTCCAAAGCAACTTTCCTGCCAGACCTGAAAAATCTTATTCATTGTCAAGCAGTGTCACTCTTTGTAGCCAGCCTTTGATACCATGAGGTGCAGCAACCAAGAATTGCAGCAGTCTGCCTGGGTTTTTTTGACATGGATACAGGATTGAAATATACTGGGCTATTTACACCATCTGGTACATGCATTTCAGTTGAATGAAAGCAGATGAACTCCTGGGCACTTTGGTGATGAAACACCAGGAGAAAAGGAAACAAAACCCAAGAGACAAAAAAGTGTTAGGGAGGAAAAGAAAGCTGAACGGATCTAATTTCTGGACTATTTAAGGCCATCTTGTAGGGTTCCTTACACAGGGCTACGTTTGGCTCCTTGCACATTTGGAATAGGAATGCATTTGATTAAGTAGAATTTTCTAATGATCCTTTTTAGTTTTGAAATCTAGAGATCTATAAATATGTATATATCAATGTTGCTGCGACTATGATTTGCAGCTGTCAATCAGTTTGCCTTTATGGCTTTAAATTTTCAGTTCACTAGATTTCTTTTGTGTAGTCTTCTAAGAAGAATAAAAGCCTACTCTATATCTCCACATTTTAGACAGAAGAGTAATGCATGATTAACAGTATGCTGAGAGGTGTCACATTCACATTAACACTGATGTGTGAACCAGTGGTCAAATGGTAGATTACATGTCTGTCACAACACATCAGGGCAGTGTTCCAGTCTGCCAGCTTTACCCTGCCCAGCGTCTTCAAACAAAGAGTTCTTCCAAAAACGGTCGCACAAAAAGAATACTGAGCCTTTGGGGGAGGGAAAGAAGTCTGTCTCACGGTCAAGCTTTTTGAAGTCTTAGTAATATCAAATGGCAGAAAGGGTTAGTCACAGTCACATAACCTTGTAGGTTCATGGATGTCTATAACACAAATGTTACATATGTGGCCTTATCAAAGATTTGCTGCATGATAACTATATTACTGAAAAAGTATTACGGCTGGCATATTTCAATTTGGAGAAAGGATGCCAATTCTATCAAGGTTACAAAAACTCTGACCCGGTTCCAAAAGAAAAAGCAAGTTTCTGGAATATCATCTGAAGTAAGAAGTTCCAGTTCATTGGAAATGTCATGAAAAATGTCCTTCCTTTGTCTTATGGATAGAATTTTATTTGTCAAGTGGATAGTTAACTAACTGCTTGATTTTTTATATAGCAAATAGCTACACTTGAAACTGAAGTGACTTTTAGTGGGTAATGATGTCTGAAGGCAATCCATATAATGAAGCAGAACATATTCTCAGTCTCCTGGGACGTTTTCATATATCGAAAGCAAAATTTTAGACAATAATTGAAATACTGTTTGAAAAATCAGGAATATTTTCTCAATATTTAAAAATGTTTTCTAGGGGGTTATAAATATCATGCTCTCTTGATCAGTGCCTAACTTCTTACATGTTGTAAGTCCCAAAAGATCTGTTCAACTTTCCTACAAGCTAAACTGTTGTTCCAGCAGTAGTCTCACTGCACTGGAAGCACAAAATGGAAGATTTCAAGGCTAAAATACTGGAAATGCTTAAATAATGTAACAGTTATGTTCTGTTTTCAAGAACAACCAAGTTACATAGGTCATCTTTACAACATGAGTATGTCTTCTGAAGAAAATTATCGAAATACCACACTTGCGAGCAGTCAGCATACAAGCCAGTATTTGGACACAGTCCAAAATGAGTAGTTAGGTATTGCCTTGGCTCATCTCTTAAACATTAATATATGTGTTCACTGTATATAGCGGACTTGATGATAACCTCTTAAAACATTTTAAGTATTGACTTTATCAGAATTATTCCTGATTTATAAAAAAGAACTGGAAGATAGAATCTACTTATTATGTGTGCATCTTCAATATTTTACATATACTCTCTTTATATAATAATACAGAACATATATTCTACATTCTATAAAATATTGCATACAGATACATGGTAGTCCTTATATAGTGATTATTTGGATTTTTACATTGATTCTGCATGGATACACATTTCCATACACAATTATTACACAACTCAATCCTTTGTATTATCATTTACCTTTTACTAAAATCCTTTCTGTGGTCCGAATTTAAAATACTGAATAATACCTATATAGTTGCCAAGATCTATGAATTTATATAGTGCATGCATATTTATTTTAAAACTAATATATTATGGTGATAGGAAGAAGCTTTTATAATTTTCAAATTTTAAACTATAAATTGTTAAATCATGAAAAAATATACCACTGCTTTGTTAGTGAAACGAAGTTCAACAACATTCAGATGAGTCACAATTCAGTTTGTCAGGCTTGGCTTCCTTTCATAATTTTTTTTTCTTTTTGACACTGTGAACCTGCTGCTGCTGTCATAAGATGTAAAGTTTATTGCTGTACACATTTTGCTTTTCATTTCCGTATGAATGGTTCCTATGTCTTGAGGCACAGAAATGTTATTTTCTGTGGACTGAATTTAGGCTTCTCAAGAATAACATAGCTATGGCATGTTACAAGCAGAAAGAGTAGCTAAAGGGTCTAAATTCTACCTTTAGCTAACTTCTTTCTAATTCACTTCAAGTCATTTAAATAATTATTCTTAAGTTAAAGTCTCACTGTATGGTACAGTGCTATACATAAAAAACAACTACAGTTATGCAGCACAGCATGGAGTTACAAATGATACAGCAGTATAATATTTTACATCCAGACAGTAGATGAAAAACTGCACAACATAAATGAAATGTTTTCACTGATATTCATTAATTTTATTCTCATGTTCAAGACAGACAATCTTAATGAAATACATTTTAAGCTCTCATAAATGCACATCTGAGAAATGTAAAAGAAGTGTTAGAAGTACGTAATATTCTGGTATGAAGAAAAGAGGTGTACTTGAAAGAAGATATTCTCAAGAAAACTGGAGCTGACACATGTAGTTTATTACCAGTGAAGAATTTTAGTAAAAATAGTAATAAAGTAGTACTTATAAGTGGAATTTTCATTAGCATTTATTATTGGTCAGCTGTTTCTTTTAAGTTTCATGCACATTTTTAACAAATTCTGCATAAGCAATGTTTATTGAACTGTAGGACAAGATGTATGGGGAGAATTATGTTCCTAAAGTGGCTGTTAGGCATCTAAATAAAGCAACAATATTTTATTCTGTAGCATTCACAAAATCCTTACTGAACTGATGCCTGTAGGTGCTCAGCATCTACATTTTTTGCAAATACTATTCCTGTAACGTCTTGTTAGTCACATGCTGAACAACCTATACTTTCAAAACACTAGGAAAAGTATCAGCTAACAATCTAAGCCCAGTATAATTCACAGATTAATTTCACAACCCTGTGTTTGGGTCCTGAAAGTATTGCCTATTCTTAACTACCAATTACAGACTGAAGTGATTGATATTATCTTGCTAGAGGTTTGGTTTTGCTTCTGTAGTTCATATAAAAAATGATTTACATACATGTTATTACTATATTATAATGAGTCATCTGTTAATTATTTCTGACATGTAGGATAGTAAAAATATACTACTGTTCCAGTTATTAATAGAATTGGCCTATCTTGACGAAACCCAAACACACCAAACTGCCATGATTGTTGGAAAAATTGCCACAAACTATAAATATAAAATATTTAACTACATAACTATATTTAACTATAAAATAGTGCAGGTATTTTTTTTATCTGATTTCTGTGAAGATGAGTATAACTTGCAAGTCTGTCTTTACTTAACTGTTGTCAAGCAGTGTTTAACATATCTTAGTTTAAGAGTCTTTCAGCAAAATGCATGATGACTACACAGGCTATCAAAAATAATCCTCAATCGACCACATGCTGTGTAAGGGTACCAGTGAAATACTTCATAAACAGACGGAATGCAAACATGCACAAACACACAAACCACTAATGCCATAACCAACCTCAAGCACAGTACAAACAAAATCCATGCCAAGAAACCTGCTTAAAAATTTATGTTAGAGAAAAATACACTTTCAATGCCTGAAAATTTATTTGACCACTTATTTTACAATAAACAAAACTATGCAAAGTCCATGACGATCTTTGAACAAAACTTCTGGCAAGCTCCAGAGGCTGTTTATTGTTCACTGTCCATGGGTAGATATGGTATGTACGATCTTTAGGGTAGCACTTCTTGTGCTCCATGCATGTCACCTAATAAAATTAGGCAAGATACATATGATATGTGATCATGTGTTCCCTATATGCTTACCACATTTATAAAAAGCAGTAATTATTAGGTAAGCATTTGGGTACTCAGCAAAAATAACAATCTAAATCTTAGAAACAATTTAATCCTGATAGAAATCCACTTACTTCAGTATCACTTTGCATCTGTAGGTGAGTTCATTTCCATATAGAATTTAAAGAAAGAGTTCCATTTTTATTGGACTCATCACAATGCATATTAGTACCACAACCATGCTTCTGAAAACACCTAAAGCCTCACAACAGCATCACAAAGCCAAGCACTTTGTGAAACCCTTGGCAAGCAGACTTGCAGCAGACAAATCCGAATAGAACTTACATAAGTGAAAAACAGCGAAGGTTGCTGTTAAGTAGAAAAAACAGAGAAGAAAGTCAGAGTCCAGAACGTGTCCCTCAGGTCTATCAGTTCAGCCTGCATGACAGAGTTTAGTCTCAGGCTCCTCCTTTCCAATCTCTTCTGGGAGAGGTTGTGAACTAGGACCAGTTTAGCACCCAGCTTTAAGACAAGAATAACAAAAGATGTAATTTAATGAAAATTACTCCCAGAGTCTTCTTATGTTGTTTTACTACTGATGGGGCAAATAGCAGCACAGTGTTGTGGCAGGCTCTGCATTGCATGGATGTCAAACCAGAATGATACTAACTATAGTCTTTTACTTGCTGGACCCCTGACTTGTTTTTTTTTTCCTTTTCACACGGGTGTTTACCTTCACAAAATCTGCAAGAATGCTGTGATCTTCATTCCTTTGAAAAATTCATTTCCACTGACAAAATGTTTGCAGGAAAAACTGTGGCAGAAGAGTGTAGATAAAAAGATGGACTGGTAGCACACATCTGGTTTCATAAGCTACTCTACGCTAATGCTTAAAATCCCGATCTGGGCACAGGACATCCAAGTTGTAGTTCACCAAGAATCAGAATTGTATCAGAGAGTGAGTTAACTGGTAAAAGGTGCTGAGGACAGAGGGGAAGTCCAAGCATAACACAAATCCAAGCATAGTTTTGCTAGGCTTCCTAATTAATGGCTACTAAGAAATACTGAGGTAAATCTTTCAGGGCATATCTAAGTATCTCCACACTAGACAGTCTAAAGATCACAGTGAAAAAAATGCGAATAGTCTCAAGCTAGTATCAGAAAATTACTAGATTAATTGAAACAAGTTTCACTGATGACTAAACAGACTGCAGTGTGGGCACTCATTTATCTGTTCTGATGACTCATACTGGGACAATTTAACCAGTTGTCCAATCACACAGAAGAAGCCGCTGTCCCCATAGTAGGAACAGGATGTTCATTCCCCAGATGCCTCTGTTTATAAGCATATTAAAATTAAAATAAGTGCAATTAGTGGTCTTGCAAAGTAATACACAATTTCATATTGCAGATTGGCTGAAAGGTGATACGTCACCCCTTTATCCATACTGTTCAGCAGATGCCCCAGGAGAATTATCATCTAAATTCAACAAATACCACAACCTTCATTACCAGATTGCACTGATTAAACTAGTCAAATTCTAAATTAATTCAATTAAATGGGTGCAGTTTTTACACTACAGCTCAGTCCTCAGAGAAGAACCACTTGTTAATTAGATTATTTACTGTTCTTTGTTTTTATTAACACTTAACTGAAACTGAATAAAAAGTTAGAAGTGAAGACCTTTTGTGATTTTGATTAAAGGAATCAGTGTGTGCCAAAAACATGTTTCTGAAGACATTTCAGGAGCAGGAAGGTCTTCAGGAGAAGGTGGCAAACCAAGCTATCACTGATATTTTAGATTTACAGATAAACGCAAAACCCCCTCTTTTATCCAGATGGACATGGAAAGAAGTGGGCGTTCCTAAGGTGTTTTGGGGTTTTTTTTGTCAGATCTTTTCCTAAATCAGAATTAAGTAATAAGAGAGTTATTTTCCTTTTCTTTACTCCTCAGATCTTGCTTATACACAGGGATGGGACACACGTGTCTCTCGAGGGGTCTAAAGCCCTTGCTAAAAATCTAGCTAGGCTCATTAACCGAGCTTTAAACTAAATGTGAAGGGGGAGGAGGATGAGACCAGGCTAGAAGGGAGACAGCCTGAAAGTGGGGCACCAGTGACTTCGAGATGGTGTGCTGGAGAGGACCACCAGTACATCACCACAAAATAAGTGGGGGCAATTACACCAGATGATGGTGATACTGGAAGGAAGATACTGGCACTCTGGCGTTAGCTACTCCAATGGCCAGGCAACTGTGAATAAACTCTATTCCCTCTATGAGGGCTGAAGGTTTGCCAGCCCAGCTGAAGTGTATTTACACCAAGGCACACAGCATGGGTAAAAAGGAGGAGTTGGAAACTCGTAGGGCAAGGAGGCTATGATGTTGTTGCCATCACAGAAACATAGTTGGGTGACTCATATAACTGGAGTTCACCTATGGTGGGATACAAACTCTTCAGGCAGGACAGGAAGGGTAGGAGAGGAGTTGGGGTAGCCATCTATGTAAGAGAGGACTTGGATACCGTCGAGCTCGATTATGATGAGGAGGAGATGGAGCGCCTGTGGGTTAAAATCAGAGGAGCCCAAAAGAAGGCAGATTTTGTGGTAGGAGTCTGTTACAGGCCACCCAGCCAAGGAGAAGCAGGTGATGAGCTCTTCTATAAACAACTGGGGATAGTCTCTAGATCGATGATTCTTGTTCTTGTGGGAGACTTCAATCTCCCTGATATCTGCTGGAAGTTCAATAGAGCAGAAAGGAAGCAGTTCAGGAGGCTCCTGGAGTGCATGGAAGACAACCTCCTCACACAACTGGTGAGCAAACCGACAAGGGAAGGTGCCCTCCTGGACCTGCTGTTTATGAACAGAGAAGGCCTTGTGGGGAATGTGGTGGTAGGAGGATACCTGGGACAAAGTGATCATGAGATGATAGGGTTTTCTGTTCTAAGTGAGGAGAAGAGGGTGGCTAGCAGGTAAGTAGCAGTAAACTTCCAGAGGGCAGACTTCAGACTGTTCAGAAGGCTGGTTGACAAAGTCCCATGGGAGACAGTCCTTAAGTGCAAGGGAGCCCACAAGGGCTGGGTGCTCTTCAAAAAGGAAATCCTAGCAGCTCAGGAGAAAGCCGTCCCCATGTTCTGCAAAAAGGGCCATCGGGGATAAAAACAGCTTGGTTGAGCAGGGAGATCTTGAGAGATATCAAAAAGAAAAGAAATGTCTATGAGCTTTGGAAAAAGGGAGAGGTTTCTTGGGTGGACTACAGGAGGGAAGTGAGATCATGCAGGGAAAAAATCAGGAGGGCTAAGGCCCAATTAGAAATCAGATCGGCTAAGTCTGTGAAAGATAACAAAAAATCTTTCTTCAAACACATTAACAATAAAAGGAGGACTAGGGAGAATATTCAGTCCCTACTGGATGCAGATGGAACAACTGTGACAAAGGATGAGGAAAAGGTTAAGGTACTTAATGCCTTCTTTGCCTCAGTCTTTAATTGTAAAGAAAGTTGTTCCCCCTGTGTACAAACCCCGGAACTAGAGAGGCAAAATGAGGCTCCCATGATCCAAAAGGAGGCAGTCAGAGCCTTGCTAGCCTGACTAGATACCCACAAGTCTATGGGGCCAGACAGGATTCACCCAAGGGTATTGAGGGAGTTGGCGGATGTGCTGGCCAAACCCCTTTCCATCGTCTTCCAACAGTCCTGGAAGACTGGGGAAGTTCCACTGGACTGGAGGCTGGCTGATGTTGTG
>WAAB01014895.1:750-68255 GCA_013389865.1 Piaya cayana | reverse complement strand
AGACTGGGATAAGTCTGTCTAGAAAGCTGCCTGGAGGAGAGGGACCTGGGGTGTTGGTTGACAGCTGACTGAACATGAGCCAGGAGTGTGCCCAGGTGGCCAAGAAGGCCAGTGGCATCCTGGCGTGTATCAGAAAGAGTGTGACCAGCAGGTCCAGGGAGGTTCTTCTCCCTCTGTACTTGGCACTGGTGAGACTGCTCCTTGGATACTGTGTTCACTTCTGGGTCCCTCATCACAAGGATGTTGAGACACTGGAGTGAGTCCAGAGAAGAGCGACAAGGCTGGTGAAGGGGCTGGAGAACAGGCCTTATGAGGAACGTCTGAGTCAGCTGGGGTTGTTTAGCCTGGAGAAGAGAAGGCTGAGGGGAGACCTCATTGCTTTCTACAACTACCTGAAAGGATGTTGTAGAGAGGAGGGAGCTCCCAAATGACAGGGAACAGGACAAGAGGAAATGGCCTGAAGCTCCACCAGGGGAGGTTCAGGCTTGACATCAGGAAAAAAATTTTCACGGAAGGGTCATTGGGCACTGGAACAGGCTGCCCAGGGAGGTGGCTGAGTCACCTTCCCTGGAGTTGTTTAAGGGATGGGTGGACAAGGTGCTCAGGGACATGGTTTAGTGTTTGATAAGAATGATTGGACTCGATGATCCAATGGGCCTTTTCCAACCTGGTGATTCTATTATTCTATGATTCAGTCTTCAGGTCAGTAACATATATTCAAGTTCCTCTGTGATAACTGAGAATGACTCAGTGAATAAAGATGTTGGATCTGGACTTCTCTGGAGCTCTGCTACAGAAAATAAACCTGTGGCCAGAAGCCTTTAATCCCACATACTTGTCTGTGTGTTTATTAATGTTATCCCTAGTGGCAAATGCAATATATAGTTTAAAAAAATAATGTTTGATTTTTTTAAACTGGATTTATAAAGTCCAAATGTTTGCTTAGAAATTAAACATTTTGATACTGGGGACTCTAGGATATGTTGGCGGTTTTAAAAAATAACCTGCACCAGATGGCAGAGGTTAAAGAAATACTATAAAATATGGCTTCTATTCATACAGTTCTCAGACAAACAGAACCCCAAGCAGAAAAAAAACTGTTAAAGTGGAAAACCTTTTCATTTGCTTACATTTCTCTTTGCTACTCAGCAAACCTGAGAGGTATTGTATCATCACGTATCAAGAAAGTAATATGCCAGATTGTTGTAACAGGTGGAATATGTTTGTTTGTAACACGTTGAATCTGAAATAAAGAAAGGACCAAAGTTACTAAAGGTTCTACAAAAACATTTACAAAATGTATGTACCTCGGGTTTGTACCTGCAAAGATTACTGCATAAATAAGAATTTGAGATAATAGCTCCATTTTGCACACAAAATATAAAAATTAAATGCTCAATTTTTCACAGGCTCAATTAATTTGGCTAGGTGAACATGTAAGCTAAGGAGATAATTCTGCATTTGCATTTTTAAATAACAATTTCATAAATATAAAGGATAGCAACTTTTATCTAGACTTCATCCTATTTTATCTGAACTATATCTTCTCTACACTTCAGCCTTAGTTTTTTAAGTTTCTTAAAATCACAACTGTTTTGTACCTTTTTCATACTTGACTAACCTTAATCTATTATTTTTATAATATAAATGCATCCTTATAATAGAAATACTTCTGATATATTTTTGTTACTTAAAAAAAATCCACTATGAACCCCAAACTATAAAACAAAATGTGTGATGTAACCCATTTTCTTACCATATATGCAGTGATGCGATGTTTAAAATAGAAGAATAAAGCTCATGTGAACTTGGACACAATAGACCATGTCAAAAATAATCAGTTTCCAAAAATGCAGATGGCATAAAAGCATAGAAATATACCAGTCATTGGATTTTTTTTTAATAGGAGCTATTTTGTAGAGTCTTAGAATCGATCAGGTGCCTAAAAATGTGGGTGGATAACCAGTGAGGTCTTCAAGGATACCTAAATATTTCTTGAAATTCCTGCTTTGTTTATCTGAACAGTTAGGTAATTAATGATATCAAAGATATAGTTTAGTGTATAAGTTAGACAGAATTAAATGTTCTCCCATATAAACAGTGGTTAAAAAGGAAAACAGCAAGGTGTCTGAGGAGGGAAAAGCTCCCCGGAGTCTTGTCTTTTTCCCTAAAAAAAAAAAAAGGCAAAAAATAAGCTGAAGCAAATGGCAAGCTCTACACAACGAAAGCAACTACTGAGCAGTTCTTGAGAGCATTCTGTAAAGGTTTTATGTATTTGAATTTTCTGAGCTACAATACATTAGTAATGAAACAGCATTACTAGGGGCACTTAAATTGGTGGTTAAGATGGGTAACAAGCTACTTGGCCAATCTCAAGTGTTCAGCTAGAGGCAGGCTCTGTTTTTTACTTCCTTGAGCAGCTCCCAAGAGACAGAAAGGAATCCTGAAATTCAGAAAGTTCTTAAAACTACTATGACTGCTTCCTCCTTCTAGCCACTCTATTTTTGCCCCTTTCACCAGTAAAAGTAGTGGCATTTTGCTGTGAATATAAAGACGCTTTACAATGGATAGAGTCAATGTTCATAATAAACTTATCACTTATTGCTAGGCAACACTGAGCAATGTGAATTTGTCACTTCTGTTTGGTGCAACTTTCAATTTCACCTCCAACTGTAACAATATAGCCTGCTATATTTTAGATGCCACTGTGGTTGGATGCCATCCCAGGAAAGATGTGAACTACTTCTGACAGGGAGTGAATGACTGGCAATGGGCATAAGCAGTTTTTTTGATTCTTAAGCCTTGACATATAATTAATTGTTAGATTTATTCTTCCACGAAACTCATAATTCATGATTCCTACTTACTGACTGCCTTTTAGAAAAGGGAAATGGAATCTGCAAATTTCCAGTGAGTCAAAGTTTTTTTGCCTGTTTACTTTTATTTGTGTTGTATTTGCTCTGTTCGTATTGCTCTGCAGCAGCTTTTTCAACGAAGTGAATACTATTATTTCTAAGGCATATTCAATTATTTGTTTGAATAAATATATTCCTCAACTCAACAAACTAAGATTCTGATTACAATAGACACAGCGGAATACCCCAAGCATCCAGCATCACCAGTTGTTGAGGAGCTCAGACTTCTGCAGAATACTGCAGTTACAATTTTTTCAACTCAAATGAAACTCCCCATTCAAGATAAAATAAGTGTAATGCTATTACATTATACATAGGCTTCTTTGATTACAGGACTGATTGATAATTTTGTTTTTAAAATTTGTGTGTGACTGTCTAACCTGGTTATTAGGTCTCTGCTCTTTGATCTTTGATGAACTAGGTCATTTGGGGGGTAAAAAAGGAAAACTGAAAATTGACAATGTTTCACCATCTTTGGCTAAAATATAGCTACAACTAGGGATAAATTCACACTTCAAATAAAATACACATTTTCTAAAAAAATCATTATCTCCTGTTGTTTCTCTAAATGGTTAGAAACACTTCATAAGCACATTAATTACAGAAATACGCCACACAACTGAGACTCTTAGTAATAGTTTAGCCTTTGTATATTTTGACTGATCTGTGGAAAACAAAAGGAGTTTCTGTAACTGTATGAATGAACCATGGCATGTGCATGTTCTTTTAAGGCCAAGGGTGCAGTTCTATTTTCTTAGCTCTGCTTTCATATTTATGTGTCTCATTTCCAGCTCATTGCTGATGCCTTAGTTGCACTATCCATCAACACTTTTATCCTCCTTGTTCCTCAAAAAGAACATAAAATCCTTTTTTATGTGGTGGTAATATTATTGCAAATAAAAGCAAATACCAAAATCTTTATTAGTCTGCCAAAATAATAAACTATTTAATAAAAGCATGCTGTAAAAATATGGTAATTTGCATCACTCAAGTTTCTTGCAGGAAATACAGAGAATTATGGGTCAAAAAGCACAGAGTGACAGCAATTATTTCTGTGGTTGATCTAATGCTGCCTGAAAATGGGTTAAAAAATGCACTGAGGTTTTGCAAGTTTACTGTCTTTAAATGTTTGTTTTTAATGTTGTTGCATACAGAGGAGCCTGGGAAAACCAGTTTTTCAAAGCTCCACTTTTTTCACCAGTCTTCTCCATAATGGAAGGAGAGACTCAATAGACACTATTAGAAATCTTTACTGCAATGCTTAGAGTAACCTTCTGACTTCCATACTGCCATAAGATTTATCATTCAAATATTTGCCATTTTTATATTCCTTATTAATTGTATTTAGTTTGGATTTGTGTCAGCTTTAGCTATGATTTTTTCCACTTTCTGTCATACTTGCAGACAGATCAATGTAAAGATTTTGTTTAAGAAGTTCATTAGATGTTTGAAGTTAGTCACAATATGCTTTTAAAATCTTGTATCTAATAACTGATCCTTTTTTTCTTGTACTATTACAAACCTGACCGTTATTTTCTCACTGCAGTTTCTCTCCCCATCTGGCATTTCTGCAAATATGTTATTGACAGAGCATAGAAAAATCAGTTGCTGTGGTGAGATCTAAACACTCCTTGTGATGCCCCCACATACGTCCCCAAAAGAGCCTGCATACAAATGTAATAATAATAAATTTATAATAATAATAATGAGTATAAATACTAATATAATAATAATAAAATAACATAATAATAATAGAGAATAAATAAATTTATTCACCAGAAAACAAGTATTTACCATAATTTCCATACTCTAAATGTTAGGGTTGATCTTTGGAACAACTGAGTTAAAAGGTTTCTGAAGACTCTTTTCTTCGTCCTAATTTCAATGTTATTTTGTAACTTATGCAGTTGTAAACCCCTACAAATCTCAAAGTACTCTCACTCACTTTACTGACAGAAAAATTGAACAAAGAGCAGCTGAAGTCATATGAATGATCACACAACAATCAACAAGTTATTAACCAGAGAATAAAATTCTGTGATTCACATTACTGGTGCTCTCACAGTATTTCTGGGCCCTACTGCCACTGCTTCTTAAGCACAATCGAGATGCTCCATTTATTTACAGGATGAGACCTGTATAGACATGAAATATTTTAAAAATACATTAAATATATTGAAATGAGTACTTCATGGAGCCCTGTTGGTATATTCAATCATGCTTTAAACCATAAACCAGCCAGGAATTATTCTCCTTGCTTCACAGACTGCAGAAAGCTGAATTAATCCTTCTATGAAATAATGTTTAGGATGTCATGTGATATGTATGGGGCAGATAAAAAGCATGTATGTTAGGAGCAGCACTTTTTTCTCCCCCCTGAAGCTGTAGAAATTCTATCTTTGCATATATTAATAGGTTAAGCAACTGTGAGCTTTTGTCTTGCAAACACCTGAGCTGGAGTACACGTTCTGGTAAAGTTACCCATCTGTAGTAAAAAAACCAGTAGTTTCTGAAATTGACTTGTTTGGATACTGCACACAGTAACAGCAGTTGCTGGAGCAACAGCCCCCAGAACTATGCAGGACTGTGTACTTCAGAACAAAGGTGTTCAGTCTTAAGACAACCTTACAACTGAAATACAAAACACATACAACTGTTTCTGAATACTCCATCATTAATCAGAGGTATTGTTTAATAAAAGCACTTGCATTGTACGTGCATGGTATTTATTGGGATTGCTACAGTATGTATCCGTCATTAAGACAAACTCTACAGATGGGATTTTAAAAGACTTAGATAATTGTATGAATGCTAATTAGAGCCTTGTCTTTTCAGGCTAAGATATGTAATAAAGACATTATCAAATCACAATTTTCAGAATATTATACCTTATATTTTCTGTAAAACTCAGCAGATTTGCAAAGGTCTTTTAAGGATAATTTCTGAGCTGGGTTGCTTAGGTACAAAAAAAATAAAGTAAACTGTCAAAGGTGAAACAAACCAGTAGAAGATTCCTGTAGACAATAACTTGTGACTGAAAAGACTATAGATTATTTAAATTCCCTTCTGCTTTTACAAAAAGTCCCTAATCAAACAAATAAATTAACAATCCCAACTAGGCAATGAAAATTAGCAAATTGAAATTAACGTCCATTCAGCAAAACACTGAGATAGCTGTTCCTGTGTGTTAACAGCTGAGATGACTGTGGCCAAAGAATCTGTGAAATGCACCCGTGTTTCACAACTTGGTCTTTCAAGTAAATCTCTGCAGATGAATGGTAAACTGTTGCTCATCTCAGCTCTTATTCCTGAAATTGTAATGATTCTGTAAGGTTATTGCAGTAAGACATTGACTGCAAAACTGTACGGTTTTGAAAATCATAATGCTTACAAGTAAGAGACCAGACCTCCTGGTTTTTGTCTTTGCCCACTTTCTCAGAGATCTTATTGTTCAAAGTCAGTTCTTACTGATACAGTAATTAGAAATGTCTTTCAGATTCTTGCAAACTATTTACTTCAGAGCTTAAACAACATCAAAGAAAGAATACAGACAAAGCAGTGTTGGAAAGGAAGTAACATGCCCTTATTTTTAGCACTTGCCGACTTGTCACTCTTGATCTGCCTGTCAAATGTAGTGTAATCTAATTTTTATACATACTATATGCTAGTACAATTTCCTCATTTCAGAGTATGTAGAGTTTGGTAAAGGCTTTTGTACTTTTCCTTAACCTGCTTCAGAAATAGCACTGCCACCATTTGCCTCAGTAATGCACAGGACAAAGGAAATTGACATTTTTCTATATAGAAGTGAAAAGAATATTATTATCAAAGACTAGATTCACTCTTCCCCTCCAGTTAGATATGAATTCAGTCACTCCAGGGTTTATTGCATAGGATGATTTTAAGTAATGGTCCCTCTGGTTGCAGGCTCTATCACCTAATAATTGACCATGACAGGAATTATATGTCCAAAGCCAAGGGGTAGACTGAATAGCATATGTCAGGGTCAATTATAAGGTGGAAGACCCTGCAACAAGAAAGACTGCACTGATTAGAGCATGATGTTGACATGGGAGTTGATGCTTCAACGTTATTTCAAAGGGCACTGTCACAGGCACACTTCCTTGAGGTCTCAAAATCAGAGGTGGATTATGTCAGTGCTTTATACTATGTATGATGTAATCAAGTTCAACAGGACACTGAAAGTTACAATTGATTTCTTGCTTTTTTACAGTGACAAAATGCTTTCTCTGTGTCATTCAAAATTAAGCTTGCTACTTTGCTAATTAGATCAAAACAGCTCCATGCTTACTAGATTCTTTCTTGAAAAATCTGACTGTGGGATGAAGAGAATATTAAATGTGACACAGTCAAAACTGTTTTGATTGTTAAATTTATTAACTTTATTTGTACTGGCAAAATTGAACAGAATAGGAACAGTGGAATAGAGAAAACAGTCCTTTCTACAACTGAAAGCTACATTAAAAGCATTTTATGGTACAGGAAGAATTTTACAGTGAAATAAATGCACCAAAAAAGGCGTAGTTTCCTTATTTCCCCAAAACTTCAGCAGTTTTAATCTACTCAAACGTTCCTAAGTAGTGATGAACTGCAGAACCATTTCACAAGTTAGTAATGATCCCAAATTACATACCACCACAGTAAAATACTGTAGTTAATTGTTAGATAGTCATTGCACCAGTTCAATTCTCTGACTCTTTGAAAGCTGTTTCTCTAAACTGCATCTCTGTAAAAATATCCCAGTCTTGTCTGCCCAGGGGTTTAGCTTGTGATGATGGAGAAGATACTGTAACCTAAAATCATTAACTAGATAGCTAATTTCTCTCTGTTCTCATGGGTATCCATGACCACATTTTTCCTGGGTGTTTTGCAGCCATCAGACGGATGGCTAACTCCCAACAAATTAAAGCCTATAATCTTAGATTGAAAGATGTTGCATGATGATCACAATGTAAGGACTTCTGAGTCTAAAAGACCTTTTTCTTCTCCTCTAGAAACGTTAATAGAGCACACTCCCAACATACAGAAACACTCCGAATTTTCCATCTTCAGAGACTTGATTAGCAGTTAATATAGCTTCACAGGAAACATGTCTAACTTGTAAGATAACTGGGCCTTGGTTTTGAATCTTGTACATTCACTTCTTTATGATACACTCATCTCTGATCCAATTTTTTTCAATGTATTTAAAATTTATGCAAATTTAAAACCAGCAATGTTTATTTCTAAAATAAATCCTTTTTCTTTTCCTATATAAGTGAGGAAAAGACAAGAGGACATAAAAGTTCTTTAACCTGTAAATAAAACATCCACACTGTTTTTCCATTGCAGTCAAAACACATATAGATATATGCAGAATTCAATCTCCTTTGGTACTACAGGCTTTTCGGTGAGTTCAAGGTCCTCAGACATATTTTCTTCCCCATTGAAAGCAATGAAGGAATTGATAGGGAGAAAACCATATTAAAATCCACTAGATTAAGCTGAACATTAAAAAGGTAAATGAAGGATTTTGCCAAACTTGACAGTTCCTCTCGGTGGCAATTGCTGTTAGTGCTAACAGGATTAGCTGTATATACTTTCAGTAGTGTTTACATGGACCGTTTAAGAGAAAGAAGCCCATAGGCAAAGAATGTCATCTTTCACATATAGCACTGATCACTGGAGCCATATCTGTGTGAATGGCTAGAGACAGACCTGAAGTCATGGTACACCTATTTCCACCTAAAAAGAAATGATCAGTGTGACAAAGTGTTTGAGCTAATCTTAGAAGGCTGTATTATCTCGAGCATAATGCACTATTAGCATGGTTATGCAGCATTCAGAGTGAAGCTCTTTATATCTGGTGAGCTTGAAATTCAGACAGAATGATCTTGAGTACTTCTACATCCAGATGGGGAGATACAGCTCCTAAGAAATTCCTTTCATTCGATTTTAGTGGTACATCAAAACACCTCATGATTCCAAACCAGAAGTTTTTTCTGAAAATTTAATTCCAGTGTATGTCATAGAAGAGTTAATAATCTGTTTACTGTGAAGTAAGTGAAAATTCAGGGAAGTTGTCAATGACAGACAGCTAAAGGAACTCTGCAGCCAGTTTCTCAGTTAAACAGACAGAAGTATCCTCCTGTAAAATCTTAAGAAATTTTTCTGTATGATACAAACAGCTTTGGTTATTAACAGCAACAAAAATTCTGCCACCTATTAGATGTGGAAAACACCCCTGACTGTAGGAGAGACAGAGCAGGACACCCTAAAGAGAAGCAGTAGTGGCACACTGCCAGCTACACCATGAAAACCATAACTTCCCTGTTTCAGACCTGGCATGATAAGCAAAGGAGGAGATAATTTTCAAAATCTGTGCTTCAAAATGAAAAAAATTCTTCTAAGTTATGTCTGCTTTATATATGCAGTATTCCATTACATACTGGTGATTATAATAGGAAATCTTTTAATTAAGAACTTCAGCAGCTCACCTTTAACTGCCAGTCACTGGATAATTGGTCCTTTTCTAATAGGCACTGCAACTCAGGTATGCTAACGTGACTGTTTCTCAGAGTAACTTACTGAAAGTAAGTTATTTTTGGAACTCATTTATAAGAGAACTTAATTAGCTATTCCAGATCATTAGGGATACTGCATTGCCTTTTTAATCCTCTGACAGGTTCCTCCAGTTATATTAATTCATTATAATTATTTTCAACTTTCTAGGCAGAAAAGAGTGAGAAAGAAGCACTGAGCCATCGCTGGCTTTCTGTACAAACTAGCCAGTATTTCCTCAAGAAGAAAGGCAGCTTTAGTGAATTTTATTGTTTCAGCTGCTGCTGCAGTGTAGCAGAATGTCTTGGGGCAATCAGCTTGAAAGATGATGCACTGTCTTTTGTCCGCTGTTCTATGGCAGAACCTTTTAAAAGCAATGACACTACACCTGAGCTATTTCCAGGTGAGAACGAACAGCTTTGCTCACTGAATAATTTGAAAACAGTTTTTTTGGGGGGGTAAAATACAGGCTTGTCTTGAAACCCCACTTTAGTAATTCCACACAAAATTAGTAATTTCACAAATTCCAGAGACAAATCCCACTTTATTTGTGTAAATAACTACTGATGTCTTCATCAAATGGAAGTAAAAATTCCAGTCTCACTAGCAAATGAAGCGACTTTCGTCTTGCAATGTAGTATGTTAAATCTTCTTCAAACAAGTCTGACTCGTAAGTAGAAATTTGTTTTTTTGAAAGCTGTAAAACTGAACACAACAGAACCATCTGCTGAAAAAACAGCAACATAGTATCAGAATAGATAATAACAGACCTTTGAGAAAATAAGGGACTTGAGAATTCTGTTTTCCAGATCTTCTAAAATTGCTACTTAGAAGAGAGCTTTACAAGCCTTTGAATATTTGTTATAAGGCTGTGTGATTAAAGTTATTGAATTTATGGCTGATTTTTAAACTGTTTTTTTTTCCAAAACAGCAGAATAACTTGTGTATGTGATTCTCAGACTTTTCAGATATCATTGCTAAGTACTGCAAATAAGGACCTTTTAAGTGTTAACAACTACTAGCCAAATTATTCCTTCTTGTGAAAATAAAAATTAGAAGTATTTCATTTAAACTCAGAAAATATAGAGGTGATTTATGCTACAATACTTCTCCTTTTCCCCTTTTTTTTTCTTTCAATAAATCAAATATCTTGTTCTGCCTTTTTACAGTTCCTCGGAGGTGTGGTTATTTTCTAGCAGTTCATGTGCTATGTAGTATTGCTTCAATCAATTTAGTAACCTCTGCTAAAATCTCTGAGTATGTGGGATTTACAGTTTTAACTCAGAACAAGCCACCATCACCTAACCAAAAAAAACCAAACGCCTAACACCCTACCAAAATCCCTGCCCTTACATCAGATTTTCACATCCAAGTAACCATCTTTCAGATCACCTAAGATGCTTGCAGAGCAGATAAACCTTTCCAAGAACTATGCATTAAGTCATCATCAGTAAACTAGAATGAAAACCAACTGTACTGCAATTCCAATGTAAGTCAAATATTCTGTCTCCTAAAAGCTGACATGTGATGGCCAAAGCATGAACTATGGATTTAAGACTTGCTTTTTCTAATTATTTCTATGCAGAAAAATCCATGTTGTGATGACTAATCTCCACAACTACTAGTTTTATACTAATTCACACTTCTTAACTTTTCAAATGTGTATTTAGGAAGGCATCACCACCTTCAAACCTGCCTATAAATTTCCACATTTACTTTACAAGCTCCAGTGACTTATTGTACAAATCACATGCAGTCTCAAATCACCTAACAAAAAAAGTGTTTTTTCCAACTGTTTCATGGTTTTTGCATACAAAAATATATACATTTGTCTCACTAGGCATTTATAGTGGCACATTAATTTCTGTAATCAAAATCCTTTTTCTTAGAATATTTTCTTCTCAATTTTCTTCCATCTTTTCTCTTTCTCAGAACTTCAGACCCAACAGTTTGTAAGGAACTCGTTTTTCAGCGGCTCACACAAAGCCCGACTGATAAAGATTGTTATATAGCATTGTGTAATATCAAGTTACAGGGGGCTGATGAGTTAGCACTGGCAATACATAAAGCACATCCTTCATCCCAGACCTGAGAAACAAGCCTTTTATGTTAGCTGCACTGGTTGCTGCAACTAAATTCAACAGGAGCCATGAATTTGCCTTCTGGACAACTGCCAATTTACAGGTTGGATCACAGACATGAGCGGTGGGCAGCATAAGGGGGATGCAGAACATGGCAACTCCAAGGCTCACCCTCTGCACACCAAGCTCCAGTAACACAAAATCATAGAATCATAGAATCACCAGGTTGGAAAAGACCCACCAGATCATCGAGTCCAACCATTCCTATCAAATACTAAACCATGCCACACAGCGCCTTGCCCACCCATTCCTTAAACGCCTCCAGAGAAGGTGACCCAGCCACCTCCCTGGGCAGCCTGTTCCAATGCCCAATGACCCCTTCCATGAAAATTTTTTTCCTAATGTTCAGCCTAAACCTCCCCTGGTGGAGCTTGAGGCCATTTCCTCTTGTCCTGTCCCCTGTCACTTGGGAGAAGAGGCCAGCTCCCTCCTCTCCACAACTTCCTTTCAGGTAGCTGTAGAGGGCAATGAGGTCTCCCCTCAGCCTCCTCTTCTCCAGGCTAAACACCACCAGTGGCTTCTAATCCCAGTTCTTGACATTTAGAGCCTGGAGAGCCATGGGCCCTCAGACCACTGCCAAAACCACCACCTCGAGAACCCCAGCAGTGGTTTACCTGCTAGCACAAAGCCTCTTAAAGTTAGCATAGCAACCAGTTTCCCCAGAAGAACTAACCCACAGATTTTTTTGGACGATTTAGATGAAATATCATTGTATCTGGATTCATACACTGGGCACCTCGCTGGGCTTCTCCTGGAACTTGCCTGCGGGATTGCTCAGAAAGAAAATCCGCCCAAACAGGAAACCACGCGGCCAGATCAGACTCGTGGCCCGAGGAAGCAAACTAGAGGGTGCAGGGGGACGTTTGGCACTGCCATTGAACACCGAGGCGAGCCCTCCCTCCTCGCCCCAGGACACAGGCGCCCGGAGGAAGGCGGGGAGGCCGCTGCCGGGGTCTGACCCGCCCCTCAAGGCCTCCGCGGCGAGGAGAAGAGGGTGGAGGCAGCTCCCCTTCCCGGCACCGCCATCGTTTCGAACCGCGTTCGCGGCGAACGAGGCGGAAAACCCAGGCAGGGCGAGGCCCGCCCCAGGAGGAGGGACTTGCAGATGGGGTGGGGAGGGGCGGCTACTTCCCCGTTAGCGTCACCGCCCCCCATACCCGCCCCGGGCCCGCTAACGCCATGAGAGTAGTGGCTTTGATCAGGTAACGGGGTGGGCGAAGCTGGAGCGGTCCCTTTGGTCTGTTCGGCCTGGAGAAGGAGGAGACTGTGGGGAGACCTTCTCGCGCTCTGTAGCTTTCTCACGTGGGGGAAAGGGAGGAGCAGGTGCTGAGCTCGGAGCTCTGGACCCAAGGGAATGGCGGGAAGATGCAGGGGGAGGATTAGGCTGGGCGTTGGGATAAGGTGCTTCACTCGCAGGGTGGGGGAGCGTTGGAACAGCTCCCCAAGGAAGCAGCCGGAGTGCTAGGCCTGGCAGGATTCCATAAACACTTGGCTAATGCCCTCAGGCCCACGGTGTGAATGTCTCGTGCAGACACTGGAGGTGGACTCGGTTTGTCCTGGTGGGTTCCTTCCAACTCGAGATACTCTATGATTTCTGTTTGCTGCTGCTCGAGAACAACCGGGGTCTGGTTTAAAGACAAAACAAGCAAACAAATAAGCAGAAAAAACAAACTGAACATCCACAGTTATTTTCCTCAGACGACCTGCTTCCTGTCATCCCGGTCTCCTGGGTGGGGGGAGCCGACTGTGTCCCTGGGGGTTCTGGGCCTCGGCCCCTCAGTTCAGGGAGTTCTACTCATTTGCAGCTGAGTTTCCTGGCACTTTTCCTTTCCGAATGTCTTAATCTCTAGTAGAATAAAGTTCCTGAACTTTTAGCAGTGCATTTTTCTAGTGTGCCTTTTCAGAGAGATTTCATTGTTAAAAAGGTCTAGGTCACTATTTAAATAGTTGCAGTTGGACACAGCCCTGGCTGTATTCTTTACCAACACCCCTCCCNCCCCCCCCCCCCCCCCCCCCGATATTTGGTCACGACAATTTCAAATCATTACAAACATCACCTAGAGACTAAAAGCTAACACCAAGTATTACCTCTTTTTCAAGATTTACTTAAATAGAGTAGGAAAATAGCTTCACTGCTTTTTCTTGTTTTATAGATAAGATTTTGTCTTCCAGATTTGTTTATATTCTTGAAGCAGAGGAATGTGTTAAAGGGCAGGATGAAATAAAATCCTAAATACAGGTTTCTAACATAATTGCTATTTTAATGGGCAATTTTACAAGGATGGATTTAGTTTCAGTAATAGTTTTAAAAAGATTTTTAAGGAGACATCAAAGTGTCTGAGATCTTTGTAACAGAGCTAGTTTCAAAGATCAGAGGAGAGAAAAGGTATTTGAGAAGTTATTCTTTTGAAAAGGTTGGGATTATGTATAAAACTACTTTAACCTGTTTCTTCTAAAATGTTGGCCACGCTTAAAGTAGATAGTCTTGCTTCAAGGTGGTATTTATGGGTAAGCCCTGTATTGTGTTTTATAACAAATGACAGACTTTTTAAAACCCATCTTCCACCTAAAATAGAATGTTTTTCAACTATGTTAATTCTTCTAGTATTTTCTTACTGTAAGTGGTTACACTTGTCAATAGAAAGGGACTTGGCTGAGAAGTCTTTTATGGGCCTGTATCTTTATGGTTACTTTTTTTCCCTATTTTTTTTTGTTTATAAGCCTACCTACAACATTGTCAAAAGTAGGCCTGACTGTGGCCTAACTTCTTACTGTTTTCCACAAAAAGGCCTTCTGTGGTGAGAACTGAGAGAAATTCCCAGGCTACCTCAGTACCTGCCTTCATCTCTCTTCTTAAAGCTGTTTTCATTCTTTTTTTTGTTAGTCTATTAAACAACAGACTCTGCTGAGTCTACCTCCTTTCTTCCACACCATGGCCTGTCAGGCCTTAATGGTTGTCACCATAATATGTCTTACAGCTAGATTTAGAAGGCCTTGTAGGTGGGCACCATTCTGTTTTTTTATCTTCGTACAGTTAGTTTTTAGGGCCATGGTAACAGTAATACAGGAAATAAGTAACAATGCTGTATCATGTAATCCAGTAAGCACTCTACATGTGATGAAGTAATCAGTGGTCAAATGTGGTAAATCTGAATGTAGACTCATCGTAATGTGTCCTTCTTTTCAGTTAAATTAATTGAAAAGATTAGTAGATCTATTCTAGCATCCTTTTATTTTTTCATTTTTTTAAAAAATATATTGAAATGCTGTAAGCAGCCCAGGCAATTATCTGCTGTCATTTTTCTGAAGTTGTGTTTGGAGTTGAAGTCAGAACTAGCGGAAGGCTTTTATTTTTTAAAATAAAGTAATTCAGAAAGAAAAAAGCCTTTGTCTCATTATGATTCAGTTAAAGCTGAAATTTCACATTAAGAAGTGAATACTAAGTACATTTTCAAGCTATCAAACACAGTACCCAGAATTAATGAACTTTTAAAAAGTTGTTCTTTTTTTTGTCCATATATAGCTTAGAGGAAAGTTGTATGTATACATGAGAATACTGTGAGAGGTGGTACCTCAAATAGGAATCTTTATGATCATATTTATGTTTAATTTTATAGCACTGAAAGATAAGCATCTGTATTTCAGAAGTCTGTTATGTACAAAAAGGCGCTATGTTATTAATGATATTTCTACTCTAGATTTGAGTTATATAGCGAATTAATGTCACCATACAGAATTTTAATGTGGATAAAATCAGAAAGTGAGAGGAATAGCTGTGTGGTTACAGTCCTCTAATACATTTTCAAGCTTTTGAACAGAGAGCTAGATAAAAGTGCGAACCGTACCTTGAAAATGCTGAAAACATTTGTTAGTAATAGTGTAGTCACAGGCAAACTACAGGGAAACTGATGGTCTGTTGTAGCAAGGACTGCTTTTACTATCAGTTCTCCTGTCCATGTCTGAGTGACTCTAAGGCAAGAAGCAGTTTTACAAGGCAGCCTAGATCTCCAGTTCCTTCCCTGGACTGTTTTTTGTGCTTTGGCATTTTAAAAGCTGCACAGAATATCCGAATGCAGTGGTAGATTGAAGGCTGTGAATCTGAATGTGACTTTTGTAAGCAATGTGTATTCTAGAGCACTCTTAGTTTATTGTTAGGCTACAATATTTATTTCAATAGTCATTAAAAGTCCATGAAAAACACAATATTTCATTTACACCAGGAGAGGAGGATTCTTTCCTCACCAGTAGTGGAAGAGGTTCCAGTACACCTTGAATGAATGTCAAAAATAATTGTATTCTCTGTGTTAAGAGTATCATCTCTTGGCTTCAGAGAAGAATATCGTTCTGTTATTTTTTTTCTGCCTTTTTTTAAGACAGTAGTAATTATTTTTATTTGCAATTATATGCAATAAAAACTGTGTATGTTTGATGCAGTGTCAACTGAACATGCAGCCTGTAATAATTACAGCTTTTGAGAATGGGAAGTAACTTTAAAATGATGAAACTTAAGGCTGAGTATCCCATGAAGGATAAATGCTATTCCTAACATGGTAGTCTTCATTTAAAAAGATTGCTGAGAAGTGTCTGGAGCAAATACTGTTGGTTTTTTTTAATCCTAAATTTCCTAATAGTGAGTACAGAGAAATTAATCTCTGCAGTAGAAGACGATCCTGATTCTGAAGAGAATCTATTGTAAGTGGCTGTTTTCATGGAGCCTCTCAAATTAGCAGTATGGTACAGAACTGGATATGTTCTTTTTGGATACTATATGTAGCCGTTATACATACATAGTAAATGTATGGTGAAATCAGCCTTTTCCTACTGCTAGTATTTTGCAACTTTTTTTATTTCAAAATTTATTACCAGCTCTGATGTTAATTTTTAAGTAATTGGGCAAAAGTCATAAGGGGTAAAACTTCTTGCAGTACTTCTAATTGCCACTATTTTCTGTTTCTTACAGTGGTGGGAAGGACAGCTGTTATAATATGATGCAGTGTGTTGCTGCTGGGCATCAGATTGTTGCTCTAGCCAATTTAAGACCTGCGGAAAACACAGGTATGGAGGCCATGTTTCTTACAGGAGATTTTTATTTTTGGTTTATTTTTGGTTTTTTACATTAGAAACAATGAGGCACAGCTGTACCTGAATTAAGCTCTTTTATGTGTTTGTATGTAGTTTGGCATTATTGAAGGGCAATCAAGAAGTCATAAAAGGGGTAGAAAAAAGAAAATGCTATGGAGATGCATTACATGTATTTTTCCTCAAAAGGGCGAAAACCGCAACAAGATTAAGATGAGTAAAAGAAAGGCTTACATAATTTTTAAAAGGGAAAATACATATTCCTGCTAGTAAACAAAGGAATCATGCAAATTCACTAGCACAGATAGTTAAAGGAGGTAGAAGGATATCATCTAGTAAAACAAATGCTGTATTTCTAGAAATGTTTTGAGCTCAAATAAATAATTTGATCTACCAAAAATGTGCAGATTTGCTGCTACTCATTCATTTTTAACCTTGTGTATCTTCTCTCTATTATTCTAGACCAGTATTTGTGAACTAGAATGAGGAACAGATCCCAACTGGAATTGACCTTGATGCATTTTTTTTCCTGACTTTCCTTCCTTTTAGCTTGGGCCAGTTTTGTGATCAGTTCATTATTGGCTTATTCATTCTGTGAAAGGCAATGAGAGAAACTTTGGTAGTCTAAGTCAGTGGTGATGTGAGCGGGTGTACTGAGTACTTTTTTGTTGGACTAGAGCATAAATTGAACTTGGAAAGGAAGTGAGTTTTTTCCCAACTGGTAATGGAAAATGTTGAAGTATGTTAACATAGGTTAACTCTTCAGCATATGTTGAGCAATTGACTGTGGTATCTGGTGAGTGTATGGTAAGAAGATACACAGAGAAAGTGAAGGAAAAAGGGAGCTGCCATCACAAATGAGTCAGATGGAACTGGCAGATCCTTGGGAGTACAGGAAAAAATTGTTTTCTGGGTAACTAGGGTATAATAATCTCTAATCTTCTTGAAATACATTGTCTTTAAAGTGATTTATCCACATCAGAAATGTAGAATATTGTCATTAAAATGCTCTCTTTAAGTGTGTAGTTGGAAATTTTGTGGAAGTTAATTGAGGTGCTTCAGGCAACAGCAGATTCTGTGCCATTCATTTTATTTTATCATGTACCACTGTTGCCTGGAGAGTCTCAGTTAATAAAGAAACTATGTATTCTGGACTGAATATCAGTTTAAAGACCTTGTCATATTCATGTATGCTGAAAAACACTGAGTTTTCTTTTAAAGCAACTCTTCTAGTGTAGGTTGGCTAGTTGTAATTATGGGTTTAGATTTGCATATTTTGAGTAAAAGTATATCTGTTGTATGGCAGCAAATGAAACATGACCGATTTTTACATAACAGATAAATTATCTTGATCAGTGTTACAGAGCTTTCTCTCTGCAAGATGTGCTATGCAGGTATACAGCAGAGATGCTTGATATGTCTGTGTAAATTTAGAGAAATTACAAGATAGCACGAAAATAGTGAAATATATTAGCTTTTAATAAATGAGGTGATTTTGCCAATAGTGGCATACTGCTTTATCAATCTGTTTGAAAAATTGTCTGAAAGTTGTATATGTGAACTGTTTATAGGTTAGTTTAAGATTTAATTCTAATCCATTCTGTCTGCATTTTAGCTGATTTTTTTATCTGTTAGCTACCAAATGCTTGTAAGAAAATCCAGTTAATTTTTTCTCCCAGTTAAGGAAATAGCAGCAATGAGTTAATGTAATTTCAAGGTTGATTTTTAGAAGTAGTAAAGGTAAAAAGGGTCGGGGTATTGTAACAGAATTCCTTTTCTTTTCGTATATTAAGCAGTGACAAAACATTGTTGCAGTCTACTTCTATTTTACTTATGCTAAAATGATATCCTCTTCTTCCTTGATGATCATGATAACAATTTTAACAGTAAAGGCTTTAGAAATTTTGATTGGCTATTGGTTATTCTCAGTATTGCAGTGCATTCCAAATTTCTTCTCCGAGTATGTTGAAATGCATTTGGGTTTGTGATTATGAACTGTGTTCCTATTTAAATTACCATATAAATAGGAACAGGATTGGATCATTACGAGATTTTTGGATGAAGCAAGGAGGAACACTAAAGAAAAAATTGATGCCACAATTTCCAAATAGGCAGCATATTTGTGACAGATGTCTTCCTCTCTATATGTCTGTTGGGTGGAGAAATCTATTTTTTTTTCCTTTCCATGTTTATAGAGGTATTCTCACCAAATATATGTTTGTAAACAGAAAAATATTAACATTTAGATTCTCTCAGTGCTTTGTAGTATTATGATTATCTGTAATTGTTGAAATAATGTACCTAATATGGTTGTTTAATTGTGGCAGGGCACACTGATGAGTTGGACAGCTATATGTATCAGACGGTAGGACACCATGCCATTGACCTATATGCCGATGCGTTGGATTTGCCACTCTATCGTGGTTTCATAAAGGGTACCAGTGTAAATACTGGAAGAGTGTATACCACTTGTCAGGAAGATGAGGTTGAAGACCTTTACCATCTCTTGAAACTTGTTAAGGTATGCTGTATATAAAGAATGAAAGACTTCAGGACAATTGTATTACCAAACTCATTTATGAATTTAAGTAAGTGGTCCACTTAGGTATTTGAGGAGGGCTTAGAGAAAAAAAATTGAACACTTCTGCAAGTTTTATTTCTATTTATTTGTTCTTCCGGGCACTGTAAATATATAGTATAACTTCATCACTTTTTCCTCAGTGTGAATCAGAATTATATTATTAATCCTCATTTCAAGCCAAAACCTTGTTCTGATTTAATAAAAGTACCTGTAACAGGTGCTCAGCATATGCAACAAAAACCATATTTGTTAAACTTATCAATAAATAAAATGTTTACATAGTTTCATATATGAAATAATGCATTGCTTGATTACTGGAATGAGAGATCATTTGGGGTTTGCACATTTATCAGTGTATGGAAAGTAACGTGTAAACATTTCCATTTGTGTACACTTCCACTTGGTAAACCAGAATCTGTTATTTGTTTGTATCTTGCAGATCGTTATTACAGAATATTCAGTACTACAGAATATTTTACGATGCTTGTTTTGATTGTGGTAGGCTTGTAACTATAGTATAATGTCACATAATAATATATATCTACAAAAAAAGGTTATAACGAGCTTATTTCTTAAAATGCTTGCCATTTACTCTTCATTCTTTTCCAAAGTTTTTCGTGTGGTATTTTACTTTCCACCAGAATCTTTTTGAAATAAATACAAAACCTCTCTTTGATTCCAGAGGTTTTACACAAAGTTTGAGTGAACACACATTGTCTTTTCCAGTTAATTGTGTACACTACTAAAACAATACGATGTTCAGAAAATCATATTAATTGATATTTTAATAAGTGCAAATGCATATTGAATTTTGTTGATTAAACTGGTACACTACTTCCTGATACTTCAGCTAAAGATATTTTTAGTTTTAAATTCAGGTATTGAACATTTTCTACTTCCCTTTTCTCCACTGAAATGAGAATTGAGATTCATGAATATAAAAGCTTCAGGATTATTCCTTGTTCAATTTTAGAACAATTAACTTGCAGGTAAGACCGAAGAATGTGGTTTAGGTACAGGGTGCTTTCTGAACCGTGTTGGAATCAAATGCTACATCTAAACATTTTTGGCAAGGAAATCATGTTTCTCTAAAGTAAAATCAAGGTCATACAAATACATTGGAGTATGAGGCTACAAAACAGGACAACAGTGCATCTAGGCTGCATGGCCTCAGGTTACACCAGTGGAGATTTAGATTGGGTGTTAGGAAAAATATATTCACCAAAGGAGTTGTCAGGCACTGGAATAGGAGGCCCAGGGAAGTGGTGAAGTCACCATCGCTGAAGGTAGTTAAAAGATGTGTAGTTGTGGTGCTTAGGGATGTGATTTATTGGTGGACTTGGTGGTTTTAGGTTTACAGTAGGATTCAGTGATTTTAAGGGTCTTTTCCAACCTAAGTGGTTCTGTGATTATGCTCTAAAGTGATTCACAGACATTTTAAATGGAATGAGCATATCATGCAGTACAGGAATTGAAAGAATCAGTTTTGAACTGTGATGGCATTAGAAATTAAGACTAGTATATGCTGTCTCTTAAAACTGCATGCTAACAGCTTTCTGCTGCTGAGTAAGGTAATAAATTACTGATTGAGTCAATTAAAAATCGGCAGATTAGTGACAATTAAGATGGTACTTTTTGGTTCTTGCTGTCTTTGGAGGAATGGATGCCTGACATAAATAGATGCTAATGTTAAATCTTGGCAACTGCTGCTTTGGAAGTGTGCACATGATAATACTAACTGTAGTTGAAAAAGGTGTTATAAAGTTGTCTGCAACTAAATAACCGTCTTGCCTATATAGAAATATTAATTCCACTATGTGATATTTTAAAGACGTAAATATTAACAATATACTGTCTTTGTGTTAGAGTTTGAATAAACTTTACAGTCAAATGTATCTATGAAATTCTGGTGCACAATTATGAGGCAGATGTAGACTACAGGAGCTGTAATTCCTTGGTTTTTTAGTTTAAAGAAAGACATTAAAATTTTTCTTTGGCATGCTAACAGTAGTTTTGAAAGCTTTCTGGTTTTATTTTTTTCACATTTGTTTATAACAGCAGTTTTGTAGCTTGACTATGTAAGTCTAAATCACTGAGGATTTTGCTTAAGGATTTTTCCTAAATCACTGAGGATTTTTACCCAGATGCTAGTGGTTTTAAACAGGGAACTCAATTTGCATTCTTTAGAAGGGAGGGGAGGAATTCTGTGGAAGCCTTGTCAAAATGGGTCCTTGAGTGGTCATAATTTCAAAACACTGGTCAAACTAACAGCTCTGGTTTTCTGTCAAATAGTTTGGGCCCAAGAGAACAGGAAAAATATGCCTAGATCAAAATCACAGTGTGTCTCACTTTCAGTTTGTAAAGAATGCTTGTATTACAAGTACTTCTTTAGTAGTAAACAATTAAAATGAAACACATTTGAAAAACTAGTATAAATTCAAAAGTATTTGTTGTTTTTAGAACAGAGGTAGGAGAACAAGATTTCTGAAAAGTTAAATGTTTCCATGCAGTGCTGGGAAACCCAGGACAACAATCCACTTCTAGTTCACAGGACTTGGAAGAAGGAATTGAATGCTGGTGATTGTAAATCTGCTAATTTTATTGTCACAAACCCAGATGATTGGTGGGTGTAAAAGAAATTTATACTTATTTTTTAATTGCTTAATGCCTTGTTTTAGATTCTGTTTTCAATTCAGGTTGTGAGTTGTATCAGACTATTTATATGATGTCTGCAAGTATGTTGCTATGCAGTCCGCATTTTCTAGTAGGATATTTACTTTGTGAGGCAGTCCTGAACTCCAAGGCATAATTTCATCTACTCTTCATGTTACTGAATAAGGATTGTTGCTGCCTTTGTTTGTCTGTGTTTGTTGCTTTGCATGTTGGAGTTTTTTTTCCAGCAAAGCATTTAAGCACTAGTTTCTTAGTTATCTGAATTAACCTTCAGGGTTGTATGATGGCACTGTCTTTGAAACCAGGAAATGCATGGGGAAACTATCAAACACTAAACCATGCCCCTCAGCACCTCGTCCATCCGTGCCGTAAACACCTCTGGGGAAGGTGAATCAACCACCTCCCTGGGTAGCTGTTCCAGTACCCAGTGACCCTTTCTGTGAAAAATTTTTTCCTAATGTTCAGCCTAAACCTCCCCTGGCGGAGCTTGAGGCCTTTTCCTCTTGTCCTGTCGACAGTATTTTCTAAAATACTGTCATGTTCTCAGACACTGATCTTAAAACTCAGTTACTAAGAATAAGTAAAATGCTTTCTAGGTATAACTACAAAGAGCTTATTAATACAGTGCTACTCCTGTATTTACTTTTTAAGGTTTAAGGATCATGATTTTTTTAAATGGATCCAGACTGATGTTTACTGAAGTTGGAACTATTCACATCTAAGAGTTAAATTTTCAGTAGCTGTGTAATTTTAGGTGTTGTTTAAGACAATATTTTGTCTCAGACAAAGTATTTTTCTGAGCAGGTTCAAGTGGAATAGAGGCAACTTATTCATTATTCAGTGAAACTCCCTAAGACTTGGGATTCTTAGGAAACAGTTCTTCAGGGTTTGAGATGAATGGATGAAATACAAGGTTGTTCTGTGTCCTTTGGATAGGGATTAATTCACGGAAGATAAAGCATGCAGTTCCTCATTATTGCCAATACTCTTCCATGCTAAGAGAACAGTGACCTTTTCACCCTTCTCCAGAATTTAGCTGCTGTGGCCAGTGGATAAAGTGAGTTCTCGGTTTCAGTCTGATGACTGACTTTCTGTGGCTTTTGTACAGCCAAAGGACTAGATGGTCCCATCATGAAAAACACATACATAAGCATAACATAGCGTTATACTGCATTGCTTCACTGTTTTCATTGTTACAAAATGCATTTAAAAGAGACAATGTATTTAGAAATAGTAATCTGGAAATTAGGTGTCCATTTTAATAAGGTCTCAGTAGTCCCTGTGACTTCAGTAGTAGTATTTAAATTATAAAGACTAATGTACTCTTAACTCATACAGATAAGTTTGCAGGTTTTCTTAGGAGTCTTAAAGATCTAAATGTTATTTTTTATGGAAATCTGATTGACTTCAAGAACATGCAATCTGAGGTCCTCAGCATGCTGTTCACTGAACTGGTTTTGCAGTTTATAAATTCAAACAAAGTGTAACTTCCCCCCTCTGACTGATGGGATTCAGAGATTTCAAAACTATATAGTACAGACCTGTCCTAGTCATTATTTCCCATGTTATCAGTTGAAGAAAATCTGATAGCTTCCCTGTTATGATTTATTTGTAGATATATAGACTAATATTTCTCAACATAGGCTAATTTCTCAACATTTTTTGGAAAGATTAAATTATAGGAAAAGGTATTTGTCTTTGTTTTGAATTTCTGAAATAATCCTTTGGCCTTAATGTTTTCCTCTACAAGTTAAGATTATTGCAAATCATAGAATCGTAGAATCACCAGGTTGGAAAAGACCTCTTTGATTATCAAGTTCAACCATTCCTATCTGCCATGTCCCTGAGCACATCATCCACCCGTCTTAAATACTTCCAGGAATGGTGACTCAACCACCTCCCTGGGCAGCCTCTGCCAGTGCCCAATGACCCCTTCTGTGAAAATCTTTTTCCTGAACCTCCCCTGGCAGAGCTTGAAGCCATTGCCCCTTGTCCTGTCACCTGTCACTTGGGAGAAGAGGCCAGCACCCTCCTCTCCACAACCTCCTTTCAGATAGTCGTAGGGAGCAGTCAAGAATATTGTGCCCTTGATATTTTGATAGATTAACTTTCTGTATAATTCAGGAATTGAAACATAGACATCATGTACAGCAAGTGAAATTAGAACATCAATATTAACAAAATATTTTTTAAAATTTCAGTGCTCAGTTAGCGAGAACAGTGATAGATAATACAACTGTATTCTCAAAAACTGTATTTTGGGGCCCTCTACCTACTTATATTGATTAGAATAACATGAGTTCACGTCTCTTAGAACATTACTTTTTCATGGTTTGATGTGAAAGTTAAATGTGAACTTTTAGAAACTGTGTGAAACGTTCACACTGACAAGAAATAGTTAACTATGCTTCTTGCTTCTTTATAAAGTAAAAATTTTTTTGAGACAAAACATCTATTTTTTTCATGTGGTGAAGACTTAAATTCCTCTGCTTTTTATAATTACTAGATTTTTATCGGTGAGAATTCAGATTGTCACTTTGCACTCATTATGTTCAAAGATTTTGGGTTTTAATCAACTTATTTTTTCTTTTAATTCTGTCATGGAGCTCTATAGATCTCATTCCTCCAGCTAGAGGATGACCATTGTCATCAGCGTTTAATAAGAGTGTGAATTAAGTGGAAAGGGTAAGAAGTTATTGCATAGTTGGCAGTGCTTTAAGCACTGTTAAAATAATTACGTTCCATGTTCCTTTTATAAGATGGGGATTTGTTTAGTGGGGTTTTTTTTGTTTTCTAGTTTGAATTTTAAAATGAGATGGGAGCAAGGAAATGTTTTAATTGACAGGATGCCTGTAACTCAATGTCTTATCTGGGCTACTCAGGAGGGGTCAATTTTTTTTTAGAGAAAGGGATCTTGAGCAACATCTCTGAGATGTTATAGTGAGAAATGTTGAGCTTTATATAAACAAAAAAGTTGCTGTATTTCTCCCTGTTAGGTGTGTGGAGTTGTTTTTACTCACTCTCGGTCTTGTTGTGTTAATATTGAATAAGCAGAGACAGTCTGGTGGTGAAAGATGGTAGGTGAGCCTGAGGGCTTGTTCTGGTCAGCTTTAAACCTCTGATTGCCAGGTTTTCCTAATTTCCCATTTCCAGGGCATCTCTACTGTGACCTTGCCTGCTGAATATGATGTTCTGGGTTGCAAGATTCTCACATAGATTTGGATATGGGCAGCCAGACATTGTTTACAGGACGCCAAATGAATCGTGCACTCGCAACAAGTTTGATAAACACACATTTCCTCCTTTTATCAGTGAGATTGCAGAACGTGAAGTATGAGTTTCCAGTTTTACTCATTCCCTTCAAACCTTTTCCTGTTTAAAGACTGAATATCACTAATTGGATGATGATACATCCTTAGATTTTGTTTTGCTTTTTTTTTGTTATTGTTGTTGTGAATTTTACTTACTGGTCACTGGTACTTTATTTCAATGCCTACCTTGACCAGGTTTCGTAGACTTTCAGATAAAAGCTTTCCATTTGTTCAGCACAGAAAAGGTTCATCCCTGTCAATGTAAAGTGAATGCTAATTAACAGTAATGACTTGTAATCACTTTGCTTTTATACTGCTTCAGGAGCACTGCTATTATCCAATGTAGTTAAGTGAAATGCTTGTATATGAATCAACAATGCTGTATTTCTTCTCACAGCTATTGCTCCTAATCAAGCTTTGAATAAATTACGATAGTAAAAATGGTTTTAATGTGCTGTATTGCAGGGGGAGAAAAGAACTTCAAATACCTTGTTAGATTTCTTGAATATTTAGAGAGTTATCTGTTAACATTTTGGCATTCAGTATTGTAGTTAAATGGAAAAATACATTAAAATGTTTAAGTCTGTTTTGTAAATGTTATCAAAACTTTTTTCATGGTTTGAGTTTTATTTAAGTGACATGCATAGACTCAGCAGCCTCACTAAAAGCCCCATTTGAATCTAGTTGCACATCTGTAGGAATGAACTACAAGATTTCTGGGATAAAATGGATTTAAATTTTACATAGAAAAAAAAATAACTTAACTTGAGAATTTAACCTTTTTAGCCTAGTGCTACGGTATGTATTTATTAGATTAGTAGGCATTTCTTTTATCTGTGTATCTGTTAGTTGTGTTTACGTGGATACAGTCTGCCTGCCTGCCTGCAATCATATACACTTCAAAAAGGAGTGCTGAAGTAATTCTATTGAAATTTTATTAATATCTGGAAATGATAAAATAAGATGAAACTTTATTTTTGGAAAGCTAGACTGTCAAAACCAGTGCTTATAAAAAACAAGAGCTGAAGAGATTATTAGACTGGAACTGTGTTCAGAAATTTTAAAATAATTCTGATTTAGAAAGAGAATCAGGCTAAAGACAGAATATGCATGAATTTGAAATTTAGTAAAATTTTCCACTTAACATTGAATACACAGGGCTGTTCAGAAAGCCAAAGATGGAAAAACCTAGATGAAACCAGTTTCTGATGTTCAGGTCAGTTTTTGTTACTATTTATCTTTTATTAAAAAAAGTTGCTTGCAACAGTAGCTTAAATCACTTACAAGGAATGTGGGTCTTGCTTGGGAATATATTTCTGTTTTTCAGTCTTGCAATTTAAAAAAAAAGTCAAACAAATGACAAGAACCCCCCTGGATTTTCATTTTCTGTAGTGGTTTCCTTTCATGTAGTACCTCTTTCTATGCATGCTTAGAAATACAATTCCCCTACAGTTACCATCACAATTCATATGTGTATGGATGTTAGTGAGTGTCCGCAGGCACTGTCTGTGGTTTTGTTTTTGTTCATTCACTAACATAGCTGTGTTTTGTTTGCTTGATAATCTATCTATTACCATTAATTCATTGGTTTATTATGAAGTTATTACCCAACTTAATTTGAAAATAGCTTCCATGTAGCCTTTCCTCTTTAAAAGTGAATTTTAGAATACTAGAAGTCCTATGTTTTTTGCTGTAGTACTGTTAAACACGCTGCTTGTGGGTTTTGCCACTGGATTGTTGAAAAAGAGCAGCACCTTTTTTCTCTACAGTTTCATTTAAATAGATAATACTATCCATATTTTATTTCAGTACTTTGTTTTCTTGCTTGGTATCTTCATCGTGCTTTTTAAGGATAAAAATGAAAAATATGAAATATTAATTATATTACCCTGTGCTGAGGTAACTGGCTGCTTTGTATTATTTACACTTCTCATTAGGCAATGGTAATATATGTTTTAAAATTTATTAGTGTTTAATGAAGTGTATCCAGGATAGGTGAGCTTTCATTTAAATTAGGTGTAAAACATTTATCAGATTTGTCTTCATAAATATTCTTATCTCTGAATCTTGTTCTTTGTCTATAAATAATTTTGCCTTCTTATACAATTAGTAAGTTATTTAAGCTGACTTATTAGACACTGTTCCCCCACCCCATCCCACCCCACCCCCAGCTCCTTGATGCGCATGTCATACCTATAGCAGTTGCACGGTTACGTTATTTTCAACTGGACACATACTGTTTCTGATCAGTATATTTAAAGGTGGTTCAGATTTCATTTGGTTTATATATGGTAGCAGTGTTACAATTTTGAAAAAATAGAAATGGCTTATTTTTAACTGTCATTATGAAAAAGAATAAAACAGAACTGGCCTTTTAATGCTGTATAAAAAGACTGTACAGTATGGAGCTATTCTTTCTGTTGATAAATTCTGCCTGTGGAAGAATTGCATAACAGTTGTCACTCATTTTCTTATTGATTATGAGTGGGATTCCAGTAATAGGTTGCTGTTTGCAAAGGATAAGGCGGTGCTATGATTAGTTACCTTTTATGTGTGAAGTTATACAAAGGAAAATGCCAAAGTGTGCACTATCAGCTTGACAGTCTGTTATGTGAACTTTTTTTTCAGTCCATTTTCCTTCAGAAATACAGGTGCTGTCTTTTTGCCTTATTATTGTCTTAGGTTTAGTGCATTTGCATGCTCTCCTAACTCCAGGTTCTTTCTTTAGTGAGTTATATTCCTGACAGTCTTCTGTTCTTGGGCCCTGTCACCATTGTAACTCTTGATAACTGATACAACAGTGCCCTCTGTAGTTTCTCCCTGATTGGTTACTACATACAGCTGGTTTTGAGCTTCCAGGTAAGGAACAGGATGTTTAGACTTATTTATAGCTCAAACAAAAGCTCTATTTTTCTTAAGGAAACATTTTTATTTTTCACTGACTGTTTTCCTTGCAAGAAAGGGAATAAAAGAGACTGTTCTGAGTCATCTTCTAGGTTTATAAGCTCCCTTGTAATTATCTAGTGAAAATCTGAAATTTTATCAGGCACTCAAGGCAGTCATTAAAACTGGATGGGATTTTCTGAGTTATGTAGTCTTTCCTGAAGTTTTTGTTTGAAGTGGAACTTGAAACCAAAATAATTTTAAGTTTACTTCCTTTGTGATTGATACCTCTCCAAAACTAGGTCTTGCATGGTCTGCCGGGCACTGAAGACATGTTCACTAGCAGAGTACCTAAGCTTTATTAATGATGTTGTTTTAATTCATGCAGTGACTGAAGTAATTGTTGTTCATTAGCATTGATTTGTCTCCAAAACTCATTTACAATTTAGATTTCTCTTTCACCTCTTTATAGCTTAATATGCAAATAACTTCATTCTGTGTTTTCTGCAGAACTTATTGGAATGTTTCCATACTGAACACACATGTTCTCTACATTCATATACATGCACACGCACTCACATGCTGCCAATTAAATGTTATAAACTACAATAAAAAAGCCTGACCTTTGAAAAAAATAAATTCTTTAACTACAATTAGTTTCTTCTGTAACAGCATCATAAAAGTCACTGTGTGAAAAGTTAAATGGTTTTATTTTATGACGGGGAGTGTTAATGCATGTGTAGAACACACTCTTAATGCAGTTCTATGAAATGAAAATCATAAGTCATTGCAGTAAATCATAGTTAATGATGTAACCATTGATGGCTATTCAAAACATTCTGGTATCTAATGATTTGTGTAAAACACATGACTGCCCCCATGCCTTATTTTATTACACGAGCTTTCTGTTCCTCAAAACCATTTTTTCTGTGTAACAAGTGGTAAGAATTTTTGTGGAATAAATAGCATATCGCAAACCACTGCTTACAGTGTTTGAGGTCTGGTAATAAATGCTGATAAAGACTAAATTAAAATTAAGAGGTTAGATGCTTCAACATTACAATGTGTAGAAGCTTTGATTTTTTTTTTCCTGCCTGTTTTATGGGTAGTCTCTAGCATCTAGTCATATCACTTCTTTAATTTTTACCATGAGATTTTATATACTGAAATGTTGCTGGAAGAAGCAACTGTTATGGCATAATGTGCACTGGCTGATCCAGAAAATATCCCATACCTACTAACCATTAATATAAAACGATTACTGAAGTTAAAAGGTGACCCATGTTTTTTGAATAAAGCAACTATTATTCTGCTGGCCAAAAAGTAATGTTACATTTGGTCAAAATGACTTTACTTCACTCTAAATGTAACTAAAACTGAATCAAGCTTAATTCTTGCACTGATTGCATAACTAATGCTAATCTTAAATACTAATTTTGTTTTAGTTTCATTTTTGTTAAGGAGATTCTTCATGCATGTGGGGGTGGTTTTTATGGTAAAATAAGTATTAATTTTTTCTACAATGTAGCCAAACCATATAATTTTCTTGAAAGTTTACTTCATGGAGAAAGGGCAGAAATTATTAGGAGAAAATGGGTAATAAAAGTTTCTACTTTAAAGTAGTTACTTTAGCTATGAGTTTAATATTCTTCAATGTTACTTTATCAGGGTTCACTCTCTTCAGACAAATCTGTCATTCCGATCAGTAGGAATTTTGCTTAGAAAATTAATTCTTAATTAAAATAATGTTTTAATGAAGAAAACTAATAAAAGTCATTTGTTATAAGTGTGATCTGTTTCAGTGAGAGAATGATGTAATTTTAAACTGCAGCCTTTGAGACAGGTAAGGTGCTGTCTATTTGGAAAAATTAATAAGGTCTATTTTTTTTGCAATGAAACTACCAAATTAAGATTCAACGTAATTAAAATAGTGATAAATGTAAATTACATTATTGGAGAAATGAATTACAGTTTCTCTGTCTACTGAGGTCTGGCATGATTTACCTAGGCTGGGCAGTGACAGAGCAGCCACTGCAGATCCTCTTACAGAAAGTCCTGTTTAGTCCACATGCTTTTTTCTTTTTAGTTAAAATATTGATGACTTCACCCCATCCTACAATCATTACCACAAACCCACTCCCCAAAAATATACTGCACTTCTTTTCATGTAGTTGGATTATGTGATCCCTCTTCAAAATATTTGATGAAGGAGAATATATGTATAAGATAAATCTGTTGTGGAAAATGATTTTGGTTTTTTTTTTCAAATAACTTGCTTAAGAATTATTACTAAAAAATTTTCAAATATCCTTCAGTAAAATCTAAGCTGATGCAAGGTGGTTAAAGGTATTTCTTAAGGTCATCTTACTTTTTATTTCCAGTGTTTCTTTAACTGTGAAATACCAAAAGATGTGGAGACTGAAGGTTGAGAATATCTTTTGTGTAGAAAATAGTAAGCATCTTCTCTGATTTACTTGGTTATCAGTTGCCTATGCTATAACAATAGTTATAAGCAGAAAAATAAATACTACAGTCAAAAAGGAACATTATTTGACATAACAAAAAGAAATACTGACCCTTCTCACTGAAGACATTTGTAAGAATCTTTATGGATGACCCCAGGTTGGTCTTTAAGATTAAATTTAATTTTTAAGACTTCCTTTCTCTTAGGATATCTTTTCAAAGATGGTTTTTCTTCTACCTTTCTTTCTTTCTGTGGAACTTAATCACACGAGAAAGAATCTTTCATGGCATAGTATTTTTACAGGAAAAAAAAGTATTTAACTTGGTTACTTGATGATGTGTTTTCATAACTATGTGAAGCATAAATAGTATTTTCAGAACTACTGTTAAGTGTCAGTAGATACTGAGGAGTTAGACACTGAACACAAATGAACAGTCTTCCTTTGAAAGATTTTCTATGCATCTGTTTGTTCTATGTTCCTGAGGTTTCTTATATGTTACTGAGGTTTCTTCTTTTGCTGTCTTCTGGCCCTCCAGAGCACACCCCACCTTTTTTATTTTCCTGTATTGTTTCCCCCCTTTTTTTTGTTTTCCTCTATTGTTCTGCTTACACAGTGACTTGGTAAGTTGTGCTGCATGCTGTATTCTATATTTGGCAGTTTTTGACCCCTTTTTTTTTTTTTGTAATGTACTTTTCATATCCAGAACAGTGACACCATTGTATTTCAGAAAGGCAGTTTATTACTGAACATGCCATCCAAGTAGGTGCATGAAACTACCTGTCATAGCTTTGCCGTTTTGGCTTTTTTCATCTTCGTTTGTGATTTTATAGAGCTAGATAATTGTTGGTTTGTCATCTCTGCGATTCATGTATTAGTCTTTCCTGTTTGTGTAGTCATGCTTCATTTTGCTACAGTTTGTCGTATAAAGTCCAGGAATACTTTTTTCTTTCACATTTCTTAACTTCCTTTAGACCTCTACAGATTCCCAGTATTTTTGATATTTTTGTGTTACAATAACCCTTTTTTTTGCCACCTTCATTACTATCCTTATACTTTGGAGGCCAGATCTCTATTCTTAGGGAATGTCTGTCAGTCATTATTTATTACTCAGTTGTCATTGTGACTTATTCATTGCTTACATCACCTTTCTCAAAAGTATTGCTTTACAGAAATGGTGAACAGTGCTGTGAAGGAAAGATCAATAAATGCTTTCAAAGGAAGATTTATGCTGATACTTAGAACTCCTTTTTAATACTAAATCTGTGCTGTTATTTATGAGACGGTTTTAATATTTTGACATCAAATGCCCTGTTTCTCAAAATAGAAAGATGCTATTTCATTAACTAACTTTTATGGAGCAGCATGACTTTGGCACTTAAGTTGCATAACATCTGATTTTCTCATTTTCAATATTTAGTAGCTTTTCCGGAATGCTTATCTTCTGAGCCAAAATACAGTTTCATTCCCTAAGAAAAGTGATAAATCATTTATATAATAAACATTTGAAAAAAATTCTTTGAATTTTAGTGATACTGTCATGTCTGGCTGCATAAAGAGAGAGCATGTGTTTGAAATTTATCAGTTTGAAGAAAAAGAAAAAAAAATCTGCTTCTTCCCAAGCTTATTTAAATTGCTTTGAGAGTTTGATGACCCATGCTGTGTTTTTCAGAGCATTCAGTTCCAAGTGATATGGTGACACCTTGTGAAAGGTGGTTGCTCTAGAAAGCTATGTGAATATATAGTATTACATTTATTATATTACTTGCAAATTCAGGCAGCTGAGAATTTGAAAATGGCAAATGCCTAGTTTTGTGCTCTCTTTTGTGTTATCTTATAGTTCAAATAAACTGGAAGTGCAAATTTTTATCACATTATATTGAATGTTAAAACATGAAGCCTACTGGAAGGAATCAAAACAAAAAGGTTGCATAAGTGTGTGTTATTTCTTGATTCTGCAATCTTAATATTTTCTAATATTTTTGAACTGAATTTAGAAAGATCTTAAAAAGATGTGCATGCATGTGCACATTTTGGATCAGGCACAAGAGAGTGCCGGCAACCTGCAATCTCCTTTGCAGTAAACTTCTGCAACATGAAATGAGGAACTACCACATCTAGTTGTCAGTCTGCTGCTATTTCATAGGTAGGAAACAGGTTTCTTGGGCTAGATTTTTGCATTCATTAGATGGCTGGGGACTTTTTTTTTTGGTTGATTCATTTGTTCTTTTATAGTTGGTGTTCCATCATTTGGTAGGTATTCTGAGTGCTATGTTATTATCAGCTGCTTCTGATATGGTTATATCAGTGTCACTCCAGCCTCAGAATATTCATATTCTCAATAATTATTTTTCCAGGCTGTCAGAATTTTGGCTGCCAGAATATTCCTGAGAAATGCAAACTAAAGAGAGAGGGTTTGCCACATTATATAATGTGTGTTTAGCGCGTTGTAGAATAGGAACTACTCCTTCCTTGGACATTGCCAAATAATATAGTTAAGTTTTTTCAAAGATGTGCATGATCTTCTCTAGTGTGTATTAGGCAGTGCTGTAGGTAGTGTCATATGTTGTATGTTAGAAGACCGTTACAGTAGCCTGCTCTATTTTTTTACTCCTTTCCATATGTGTGGTTAAACTACTTGGACTTAAATGTGAAGTCAAATCTGTGAAAACATAAAACCTTACAGGTATTCAACTTTCTGTCTTTCTGAACAGATCTAATCTTTAGATCCTTAAATCTATAATAAATTAAAACCAGGAGGATCCTTGCTACCATGCTTGTTTTCGGTCAGTGGTCTAGCATTGTGTTTCCATCACTTCTGAAGTCTGTCAGTATTTTTTCACTTCTTCATCTAGCAATCTCCTGAGTGTTTATTTGTGATGTTCTAAGAAGAGAGCACAGTTGCAACGTATTTGTAAAATACCCTAGCTGAAGAAATCAGGAGTAAACTGTTTAAGTTATTTATACTAAGATTGTCTAAGAAAGTTTTTTTTTTTCTACCCCTGCTTCTCCTTCTGTCAGTCAGCTAACTTGCAGTTTTCTGATAACGTGGCAGTCAGATTTTCAGTTTTAATACATACATTATGCATTTAGCTGCATTTTTAGGAGTATATTTGGAAACTTCCGTTAAAGAACAGAGATGTTTCTATATAGATGTGTTTCTCAATGTTGATCATTAGGCTTTAAGTTTTCTTGATTCCTTTTGAGTAGAAAGTATTATCATTTAGAGTCTCCCTTTTGAACTGGAATGACACAGAATCTGTTTAGATTTAGTTTTCTCTCCAAGCCTTGTTCAGAAGATACTCTGTTCACACTCAATTAGAATAAAATTTTTCACTTCCTTAATGATGGAATTGTGTCTTTATTAGGCAAGGCTAATCTTTAATGCTTAACTTGCTTTCAGTAAAGTGTAGAGCTCATCCCTCTTTTTTTGTCACTTGCTGGTACGTTTCAGTAGTTGGCATGTTTGATAGGATGAAGTCAGCAGGTGAAGTACTTTCAACCTAATTTATTAATTGAATCTTATTAACAACTCTTGACTGAGACCACACTTGAAAGTCTCGTGTTATTTTACTATTTCAAATTAAAATGAGGCTGGGACTCTTGATCTCTTCCTCCCAAGCATGCAATCACAGTGCGACTGTATGGTAGTACAATATGCGGTGCAAACAGAAGACACTGGACTATGGAAAGTTCTCAGTTTAAAAACTGTATTTGTGGGAATACCACACTTCCCTATTTGTAATGTGTAAGAAAGCTCAGTAGTGAGCAGCCTGTTGTTCAGATGTCTACTCTGAGAACTGTTAAGAGACTGAAACCTTAATGAATGTGAATGGCCCTGAACTTCCACTGTTTATAAACATTTCTAATGTCCTTGTCCCTATCTGGCTGATTTAATTTTTTTTTTTAATTGTCCTTTTGTTTCACACGGGCAGTTTGTGTTGGACTAGACTCAGAAACTGTTCCTTAACTGGTGATTTATTTGGTGAACAAAATAATTCTGCTTTTAATAAAAAGCTGTTTTCCTTTTCCTCTTATCTTGTCACTACAGTCCGCAGTCACTTATGCCAAGGGCACATGTCATGATAAACACATATTTGCAATTTTTGGTCTCTTAGTCCTCTGAAACGTCAGTTTCTGCATAGGAGAAACTTAGTAAGTGATGGTAGCACCTTTATTAGAGGTGCGTATGACTGAGAATCCATAGTAAAAAATGGATGCCTTTGCATTTCAACAGTAAAGCGTTCTGGAGATTATTTTTTAATGTAGGCAACAGACTACTTGGGAAATTCCGATTTCAGCAATATTGTCTTTTAAATTTATATGGTCAGTTTGTTCTTAATTGAAGAGAAACCATAACAATATACCTGAAGTTAAGGAGTGAGGAAAAATACCCTTCAACAAAATATTGTTTGGATTATACTGTAAGTCTAAACTAATGTTTTGCATTTTTTAAATCTCACTTTAAAAAAAAACGGAGAAAAGAGCTTGCTAGAGGAACAGGGATCAAATGTATAATTTACCTTTAAATTTTTTGCATTTCCTTACATTTCTTTTGTTTGCTTGCTTTTACTCATGGCTAGGATGGGAATTGGAGAACTGGGGTAAATGTTGGAGTTTAGGGGGGAAAAAGCATACTGGAATTTGGAAGAAGAGCAGTAAAAATGTATACCATAATTTTTTTCTCCATTCTTGCTTGATAACTTGACTCTACATCACCTTTTCTTCTTTGCCTTTGGAATAGGTTCAGGATCAATTTAGTTGTCAGATGTCTTTTCTGGCAGCATTCCTGATTTTTCTTTGCTATGTTTTCTGTTCTACACCTTTTGGTTTGTTTGTGTTTCAGGTTGTTGTTTGGTTTTGGGGTTTTTGTTTGTTTTTTTAATTTTTCTGCATACTTTTCTCTGTTTTTACTCTTAAATCCCTCTCCTTACTTTATCTCTCCATTGTTAAATGTTCACCTCCATTTAATCTTGGTATCCCCCCAGCAAGCTGTGTTTTTTGTCTTATTCTCTACAGTACTGCTAACTTACCAACCTGTCTGTCTTATTGACTGTGCTGTCACATTCGTGTAGTCTTTCTGGCAGTCTCGTGGTGACTATGTCTTCCTTGAGGAGAGAAGGTCTCTCTTTCACCTAACTGGAAGAAATAGAAAATAATATTCCTCTCCCCCACATTCAGACACACAGTTGCTTTTAGATTTTAAGGGTGCGTAATAGCTACCACTCTGAGAGCAACCTAATGCTACAGCCCTGTTCACAGTATGAGATGTCAGAACATCACAAGATTGAAAGTAAATTTCAGATTTCTGCAAGCTAACAAAACAAAGCAAGATGAACAGATTTTATGATAAAGTTAAGAGACTTTGGCATTTTTTAACAACTTTTTATGCTAAGCTGTAGAGGAAGGTATTTTTCCTGTAATTTTTCAGATCACTATTCCATTACAGAAAAATCCTCTGCAAATTTTACCTAGCTATTTGTTTCTGTTTTGAATTTCCTTTTTCTTTGCTGATATTTTTTGGTTTTATCTTAAGCCATTTCTTTGGCACATTCCTTTCTGTTTCATCCAATCTCCTTCTAAAAAAATTCCTTCATTTACATTTCTTTCTCAAGGCAGGTTCTCAAGCTGCCCTTGCTTTTTGCTACCCTAATTTTCTCTGCCTTAGAGAAATAAACCTTTAGTTATTCCCTAAAGTGTGGTCTTGTCAGCCCACATTGGGCAGGCTTGTTGCATATGTTTGCATTTCTTGGAGGCTTTCTACTTACAGGCTTACCAGGATTTAGGATAAACTAGACATTACTTAAATGTAGTGTTCTAGAACCTGGTTCATCCTTGCCTTTTTCCTGGTGTAAGAAATACCATATTTCAGTTTAGAAGCATCAAGCCTATTTAAAATGGGAAAGTTGGACCAGATGTACCTAGATTACTTATGCAGGAATAGATGGTCTGAAATGTCAATTTTCAATGAAAACCCCTAATGAAATGTTCAGGTATGGGCCAACCATTTTTGTAGAAATTATCACACTAGGGCCTAACTGTGAAGCTCGTTTGCAGTCAACTGACTTAAATGCAGAATGTCTATTCTGCAGGAAAAAAAATGCCGAAGGTCTTCATTGAGAATATTGAGGAAAATTAGGTCCTGAAATTTCCCGTCAGACAAACAAAAGCAGAAGAACTGTTTCTTTTTTTATTTTCTTGAACTTGAACATCTGGCTCTCCTGGTAAACAGCTTTGGGTGTTTTCTTCTGGCACTTAAATTACAACTATGTAACTATTACTAAATAATAACAACAATAATAGCTTTACCTTCTTCTGCCTATTAGCTTTGTTGCCTTAATATGAAACAAAGCAAGATCGATTATAAATGAAGTTGCTATATTTTCTCATCTTTGTGTCTTGTATTTTAAGGAAGTGTTTTAAGGTGATGTTGGTTGTAAGTAGCTGAGGTAACCTGCTATAAGGAGATGGCAAAAATGTGGTAATAAATTGCACGGTTTAAAATGGTTTTTGTGCTTAGGCTTAAGTGTTTATATCACAGCTCTTTTTCCAACTTCCTACTAAAACCAGATTGTATTACCTTTACATGACCTGATGACACCTCTGATTGTGTAATACCAGTTATAGTAGTGTGTATGCGTTTATTATCAGACTGGAAAGGCAGTGGATCAGTCATACAAACTGTACACTAAGTTAAGAACCTCTCCACGATTAGAGTAATCAAAAGGAAGATGGAATTCCTTCCTGTGCGCCTCAAGACTGCAGGAAGAGACAGACCAAGTCCTCTGTTCCCTGCTCTCACAGAAGGAGCAGTGCAAGTGGTCCCCAGAGAGATCGGGGGTGTTAATCCATGGTCAGGCCTGCCTCTGTCCTTAAAAAAGAGAACTCAGGATGCTGTTGTACCAGGAGTCATAGGGAGGCTTTAATTTCCTGGTTGGTTTGTAGAGGTGGCTTTTGTTGGGTAAAGTCAGATGAAGAGAGGAGATGAAGGTAAATCCTTTCCAAATGTCTGAAGGTATCCTCTTAGGAAAGCCTCTCCTTTTTAAGGCTTCTGAGACTTGATTTTTTTTTGTATTTTGAGGGGTTATCTATAGTTTCTATGAATCGACCTGAATTTGATAGAGGACATTGCGTGTTCCTACTGATTTCTTTAGTAAACCACTCAGAATAGGAAGTCTTTATGATGGGAACTTGATACCTTAAAAATACTGCATTTTAATGGACAGATAATGCCATTAAGCTCTCAGCTAACACATAAAACAGAATGATAAAGAGAAGGGAATCTAGTGTTTGCAACTGACTTACAGTTTTGTGGCCTGTATCATTCAATTTTATTAGGTTTCAAAATGTTCCCTTTCTGACCTGCAATTTCTAAGAATCTTTGTAACAAGACTGGTAAGGAGAGTAGGCATTCTGCTGAGCTTTTGTTGAGTAAGCACTATTTCTATAATCACAAGAAAATTTACATTGTTTATTCAGTATTATAAGTGGTATTTATTAGAAACAAAATTATATACCATTGAAAAGTATGGAAAATGCAGATCAAACTAAGAAAAAAAGCAGGGACATCTCATACCTATATATTGCTGAAGCTTGTTTTTAAGAACTTTCTTATTTCATTTCTATGCAAGACATGAGAAAGCTGCATCAGACATTTAAAAAAGAAAGAATCAACCAGTTGTACCAGTTAGTGGTTGCCTATATTGCAGTTTATACTGAGTTTCAAAGTCTCAGCAGAAGTTGCAAAGTATTTCTTAGCTGTCATTGTTCTGGCACATACACTTTATGCAAGGCAAATCATTAGGAGTTGGAGGATTTGCTTTGAAATAGATTTTCTGGTTAAACACAGAAGTGAACATAATTTAAAAGCAGTAGGGCCTTCACTTTCAATTTGACTTAGTTTGCCGAACTCTTATAATGGATTAATAACTATTTTTATATTTTATTTTCCAAAGTGCATATGCTGCTTACAGTATTAGCCACCATGCTTAAGTATGTCTAGTTTTACATTTAGTAATTGCCTTTTGGGGTTTGTTTCCTTATACATCAGGGATAATTGCTGTATCTGCTATCCTGGAAGGATTTTCTTAAGTACCTATTTTATCTTTCTATTAGGACACTTGCAGAATATCTTTCAGGCAGCATAGTTAGAAGAGTCTATGGATGAGAACCCTCTATTAATAGAAAATGGATTTTTATTATACTGTTTTACCTGCTGAACTTTGATTTCTAGTGTTATTGAGATTGACCATGATACTGAAGATAAAGTCAGCTCGCATTTCTCTTTTGAAAGCTTTACAATGTATTTCATTAAGTGGGGTTCCTGTTGAGGGGAGCAGGGGCGGTGGTTGCAGTGCTCCTTCAAACCGTTAGCTGCTGCTACCAATCTTGCTGTTAACACACTCTGCCATTGAAAATATGGATGTTTTCAGTTAGAAACTGGTGAATAAGTTTGCCCATGTTTGCAAGTAGCTGCTTTCAGATTTGTCTGTGGGGATTAACATAATTTACCCTTGAATTTCTAGAATTAAGTACTACAAAATATCAAGATTGTTATAAAAATGAATTCTTTTTCCCATGCAGCTTTTAAAGATTCCAGTGATGTAGAATCACTATTGATTGACTGAACAGCAAATGAAGGCAGAGAATAAGAAAACATAGGTATGAATGCTGATAATACGGAAGAATAACATTAAAATTTCTAATATAGTCAAATAAAGTAACTGCTGTGCCACTGTTGCTGTTATTTATGGTAGAACTCTGCAAAGAAAGAAAGGAGAGTGGTTGTGTTGTTTACCTGCTGGTTTTTATTCATACTTGAGAAAGAACAGTAATTATTAGATGAAGTAATCTGTATTGTAGCAAAAATTAATTAGCATAGCACTGATTTCACAGTGACTTCTCAAGTAGTGGTGTACCACTGGTTATTCAATTTGTTTAGTGCTTACTGTTAACAGAAAGTCTTCCATTAGAGGCACAGATCTAGCAGTCATTGCAGTTGATGAAATCTTCCAAAATTCATCCTATAATTCACTTGCAGCAGGGATAGCAGTGATTATTTAGCACATTGAAAGAAGTCTGATTTTTTTATTTTATGGGAATACTGTTGTTTTCAATAAAGCATCCAGTAACCAAGTAATTTGAGCACTATTACTGCTATTTTATTGTATTATAAATTAAACATAAATGCAGTGTTAAAAACTGTACCAGTGGTGTCAGACTCCTTAAGGACTTGAGAAAACTGTCATAACTTCTAAAATAACTGATAATCGTTTGTGGGTCAAAAAGAGCAACATGCTGTATTGCTTAGCTTTCTGCTTTCTTTTTCTCAAGGTTTGTCTGAGATTTAATTTTATGTGTAGTACACAAAACACTGTCAGTGAAACATTATCACTTTGTAAAAGCTGTGTAGAATATGGTCTGGCACGAAATGTACCAAAAATTAAAAAAGAATACTCCCAACTTTTTGCATAGAGCTGAGTTATATACATTATTTGAAATTATGTCCAAAACCAGTACATGTGGAGTAACTGCACCTTAATATTTGCAAATTAAGCCCAGAGCTACAAACTTACCTATGAATGTTTAAAATTATACACATGAATATATATATAAATTAGAAAAAAAATATATAAGTAAAACTTCATGTGTGGTTCTGTGTGTGTTCTTATATAGGTATGTATGTGTGCTGATGTACGTAGGTCTTTGCAATTTGAGGGAGGGGGAGGTTGTCCTATCCTTTTCACAATATTTCCATTTAAATGCATATTTTGATTTTTCTTCTGGGATTAGGTGGAATGCCTTTCTGTTACACTACTGAAAGAATAATCCACTTTAACGCAGTATTGCTCCTTAAAGGGATGAGCCTTTCTAGTCCTATGATATTATTTTTCACAGAATGTTATTAACATTCATGATGTAGTGATTTTATCTTGATTGGAAAGATATTTTTTTTTTAATAAAAAAAGATAAAGGAGTGTCTGCTGCTAAAAAAATACCTTGGAATCAAGGAAATCTGAAAACCTTCCAAACCCAAGACTCTGCCTGTTCTTTGTTAAAGATGAGGTATTAGTAAAAGTCAGAGTACAAAATTTAGAAGGGATAAAAGAGAGTGGCTCATTTACAGAGATTAAAAGAAAAAAGATAGAAAACATTCCAAGTGTAGTAAATGGGAAATAAAATAATCCTTTAAATTTGAATTTATAAACACGCTTTTATACAAATTTTAACTTTCTGCTGTTTACCTTAACTGCACTGAAGAAAAGGTACATATTGATGTTTCTTGTGATGTTGCTTGGCATTTAAACCCAGAAATTTGTAGTATGCAGTACTTGGGAGAAGTTTATGCAGATGCATTGGTAATATAGAGTGCTAATTTTTGATCCTAATACTGTAGCTTTTAAGCTTATTAAAATTTGAGGAAGATGAGAGATTAACTGAAATTGTGTTGCAATTGCAATGAATGGGATGAAGAGTGAAATGACATGTAGGTTTTTCCAGCTAGTTGTGCAGAGTCCTGCAATGCAGAATATAGTAGACAGGTAAGAAAGATCACAGCAGGATATTGGTCAGATACACGTGCCGTGCCCATGCGTATACTGTCAGTCAGCTGGCACATCAGTTCGCTGAGGTGATCGTCCTGTAGACTTAAGCCTTTACAGCTCGCTCTTTGTTAGGACAGAAAATAAAAGAAGGGGGTTATACCTTTGAAATAAAAATAGACTTTTTTTTCTGAAATCAAGTTAAGAAACAGTAGTCTCCTTTTCCATATGTGTTCAGGTTTTCATTGCGTATTGCATGTCAAAGTTGTTTTCTTAAGTGTAATAGTCTTTATCATCTTGATTTTGAAAGCAGTACTTTCACAGGTTTTTTTTAAGGATAATCCATTAATCATATTATACTCCGTATTTTTTAAGAAATAATTTTCTCTTTTTTTTTTTTGGCAGAGTTGCTTTAGTTAAAACTTCTAATTGAATTTAATGACTAAAATTCTTATATTCAGATATCAAATCTTCTTTGGCAAGGCTGTATCGCACTATTAACACTATTTTTCTTATTCCTCTTTTACCTAAGTATTTTTAATATCCATTAATTTGTTTTTTAATTTAGAATGTAAATTAACTGAAATATGCAAACAATTACCACACTCACATGTATAAGAGCTGTTTATAATCACAAAGCCCTTGTTTGTAGCTTGTATCAAACTGGTTTATATTAGGAATTAGTTAAAAAATACTGAAGAGCTGAACAAGGTTCAAGTAACAAAATGCTTGATGTTTAATCCTAGTATATAATAGAGGAGAGATTATTTTGGAATGTATTCTCAGATTAGACATGTTATTCATTCTTTTCCATAGTGTGTGAGCATGTAGTTTTAACTACATTTAGTTAATATTTTGCACTATATTAATTTTAGGTTTAATGTTCAACAATTGTATTTCAAGGCAGGAGTTCTCCCTTTTAGTGCTTGGTTGGGTTAGCTCTTGTCGAAACTGTTGTCCAGTCCATTTTTGCTTCTTGAATTACATTTACACTGTTCTAGTAAAATGATTGGATTCTTTGTCTGTCTAAGCTCATGCTTCTCTGCTGTGTTTAGGATTTTTCAGACTGCTCAGTCTACTTCTGTTTTATTAGAAAAATCTGTTGCTATCAACAGATTGCTTTGATCTAGAATATCCAGGCAGGGCTGTATTCCCAGAATACTTGTTAGTTACAGTGATACACAAGTGATTTAGAAATTAAAAGGCAATGTTCTGGAAAGGAAATGAGGATCTGTCAGTGGGAAATAGCCCCACGTCTTGTAATTAAAATGAATGGCTTATTTTATGGATTGAATAAACTCTCTTACAGGGGACAAAGCTTAGGATAAGTGAACTGCTGCCATGTTGCAGAAACATTGCCAATTGTGAACTATTACATTTTACAAATTAAACAGCAAAAAAGTAAAAATTAATGCAAATTCCATTCTGTGCTGTCCTTTAACACAGCAAAACCAGTAGTTATTACTTAGAGTCAGAATCCTGCAGGCATTAACAGTTCAAATAAATTGTCAATAAAGCAACTTTTTAGAAAATGTTGAAAACTGAACAGAAAGCGTAGTCACTGCTGTACCAGATAACCAGATTGTTATCAGAATTAATCTAGATGGTTCCTAATGTAGGCCATTCTGGGAGACTGTTGTTTGGGGTTTTTTTGTGAAAATGCTGCACTGAAGAAGCCACCATGTAAACAGGATACTAAATTCATTAATTCATCTGGTAGCACTGCTATTTTTTCATGGACACGGCTGATTTTTTTTTGCATATCTTTTTTTTTGCATCTTACCAACCTGAAAGAGGTATTTAAAGAGGTGCTCAGTAGATTTCCCAAATGATTTTTACGCATGCTTTATAGTTTGGGGTTTTTTTCTCAATTTTTTAATTTATCTTGAAGGGTAATTCAAGGGAAGGGAAGGGTAAGAGAAGCCTGTGAGGGGATTTTTTTTATTTTCTTCATTTTGAGAATGCAATGCTGACGTTAACGTAACTAGCTGTGAATACCACTCGGACTTTGTCTGTGACATAGTTGTGCTGTGCCTGCTGGGTGCAACATACTATATGAAAAATCTTTTAGAAAGCTGAGGAATTCTCCCTTTTAATTAAATCACAAGCACTTTGGAAGAGTGTCAAAAAATGAGGTAGCAATTAAAAGTAGTGAATAAGGGCAGTTGAGCTCAGACAAGAAGACTTAGTCTCATCAGAGCTGGCAGTAGGTACCAATTGATCCCTGAAGAAGTAAGTGCCGGTGTGGGATACTCCATAAGATGATGTAATGGACTGCATTCAGTTTGTATAGTTCTATACATACCTAGTCATAGCCAACAGTGAATCATGACAAAAGCAAACAGAGGGACATAGGAGTAAAGCAGTCTGTAAGCCCTACTGAAAACCTCTTTAGGCTGTTTATATTTATTATTGATGGAAAAAGTTTGTTCCAAAGAGTGAATGGTGTTAAATGCAGAGCTTACAGAAAGTATCTGAGCGTTATTACTTGTGCAAGTGACAGTTATGCCATGTTTGGCTTCAATAGAGGGAAACCAGTAAAAGGTACTGAAAAGAGGTAGGAATGGATCCAACACATTAATTTCAAGATTGTATCTCCTGCTGGTCACAAGATATAACAGTAGAGGCTCTTTCTGTAGTCCTACTAACAAGTTTAACCTTATCAAAGCATATACTGAAGAATTGAGTAAAAATTTTATAGAGAGAGGCTATCTGACCAAGTTCTTTATAGAGTAAGAATCTGTTTGCATCAGATTAACCATTCTGAGAAAATAAAATTTCTCAATTTATCTGCTGAAGCAGCAGGCATATAACTTCTGAGGGATTGCACACCTCAGTTAATGGATACAAAAAATTCAGTCACTGCTGAAGACACAGATAATTTTTTTTTCTTCCGTTCAGGAATGCTACGTCTTGACTAAGCAAAGACTAATAAACTTGTTTTGATATTACAAAGGTAACATGCTTTCCTGGTACTGGTGCTTATACATGACAGTACTCACTAGTCTGCCAGATATTGTGATGATGAGTGGTTACAGACCAGAGGCCATTTTGTGAGCATCTCCAAGCACTGAACAACTTATGCTAAATGGAATATAGACATAAGGCTTTGTAGTTGTGTGCATAGTTTCGCACGTATACACCACGAATACAAAGGCTTACACAGGCTCAAAGTTTCTTTTACAACACTAAGCGACTGTTCTGTTGTAATGCTCCTCTTGTTCTTCAGTGATAACTTTTCTTGGGTAGACCTTGAGTTGTAACTTTGTAGTCCATTGAGCTAGAATGCTCACAGCTGTTTCTCATGGGAAAGTGTAAGATTCATGTGACTAACTGATTGCTTGTTGCTAAAGGAGAATTGTTGAATCAGCTTATTAAAACAATAGTCTGTATTAATCGTGAAAAGTATAAGAATCTGTAATGAACTCAATAAACTGGCTCACTGGAATCACATTGATTTGTGAGGTGATGAACCCGTTCCTCCGTCATTGTGAGGGATGTCCATTGTAGCCTTCCTTTATTAAAATAAAGCTGAAAGCCCTTAACGTGAATGCAGTTACATGGGCACTTTGAAGCTTAGGGCAGACTGAGAGCTTTTCTGAGAGTTCTTTTAGAAACTAAAGAGACACAGGATCTGTTTGTACATAGTTACATAGCTGTAGCTGCCAGGACTGATGTCAGAAAATTATGTCGTAATTTGTTCTTTCCATAAAGACCTGAAATTCAGTTCACTTAGCATCTGCCCTGTAAAGTCTTGTTTATTGCAGTATCCTCTGTTAGTGTACAAGCTATAAAATGAGGATTTGGAGATAGTGTTGACAATGTATAAATGCTTAAATCTGAAGATTATCATTGTACTAAAAACTAGAGTAAAATATGTACCATTTAAAAAAGTGATAGTTTTGTTTGTTAAGGAATGCTTTATCAGCATTGCTTTGAGTTTGTACATGCTGTAGAAAAATTGACGCTCATGAGTGTGCCTTTGTGTAATTTGTTTTTGTTCAGTGGTATTTTTTCATCATTTAAGCATAAAAAAAATCCCAACAAAACAAATGATAAAGAGTGTAGACTTATTAACATTATGTGTTGGAACAAATTTCTGAGGTTGATAACAGTTTTAAAGAACTTCCAAATCTTGTTGACTTTTGGAGAAGAAGCAAAAATTCCATTGAAGATCATAGGAGGGTTCACAAATTGTCTGTTCCAAATCCAAAAAAGGAGGCCTTTCTCTTAGACTTGTGTTCCAAATAGACTGTTTTTCCAGCTTAGTGTTTTATAAAGTTGTTTATTCTGCTTTTGTGCAAGAAGTGACAATATGATCAGACGAGCTGATTATTGGCAGTGCAGATAATGAGAATATTTCTGAGTTAATTTAAAATATGTTATCACTGTAAAAAGAAAGGTATTTGGAATATTTATTAGATATATGAGTGGTACTTTGGAGTCCATTCTGAGTTTTCTGATCACAACAAGTAATAGCAACTTAATTATTTAGTAATTCCTTAGTAATTCCTTAGTAATTTATGAAATTCGTAAGAAATTGTTAGAGTGGTATACTTTGCAGTCAAATGTGCAGATGTAGCAGAACAAGTGACATTCTTTCATGCAGAGAAAAATTAAATACTTGCATGCTTACAGAATAGGGTGGTTTCCTAGTGACAGCAATGGATCAGTATAATGTAAATGTTGCCTTTAATTCTCTTGCATGTCTGTGGGTGAAGAATAATCTTATTAATAAGTCTGTGAAGTACTGTTAATATCACAGTAGGCATGAGATGTCTTACTATGCAAGTAGAATTAAGTATAGGCTAGATTTAGGATTCTCAAGTGTCTTTAAATAGCATGGAAGATAAAATTTGTTAAATAACCTCTAGAGAAAATTAACTTTGAATATAATGTTTTAAGACCTTTATCTTTATAAGCATTTGTTCCTGGAATGTTTTCAGGTGAAAATCATGCAGCTTTCATGCCAGACCAACTGTTGTTTGTCCATAGTGGCCTACAGATTCCCATTACAGTAATACCAAGTGGGGTAAAGTAATTCTTATATGTTCGGGCTTGACTTTCTTCTTATCGATTCATTTTTTAATAACTTTGTTTTCCAATAACTCATGCCACTGCAATAATCTCCAGTAAAATACTTGCATTATATTAAAAATTGAGACTTTGATGCTTTGAGAGACAGTACTGTGTTGAACTAAAAACGAAACCTATGAAGAGAGTGAAAGCAACAGGTTATTTTGCAAGTTGTCCATGAACAGTTAAAAATGTTGAATTTATTAATCAAATACTTTATATATAGTTGAGTATTATAGTTTTTGTGAAAATTCAGGGATGTTTCTGATACAAGCCAGGATGCCATTGGCCTTCTTGGCCACCTGGGAACACTGCTGGCTCATGTTCAGTCGGCTGTCAACCAACACCCCCAGGTCCCTCTCCTCCTGGCAGCCTTCTAGACAGACTTCTCCTAGTCTGTAGCACTGCATAGAGTTGTTGTGCCCCAAGTGCAGGACCCGGCATTTGGCCTTGTTAAACCTCATGCCATTGGTCTCAGCCCAGCAGTCCAGCCTGTTTAGATCTGTTTAGGCTGTGTTGCAATAAGTAGGCAACTATTTAATGTGTTACCGTATGTAAGAATTTTAATTTTAGAAAAATTAATTATTTTAAAAAAACTTTGCTGTCAGGAAGCAATATTATTTACAAAGAAACTTAAGAGGGGAATATAAGATTTGTTTCTAATAGGCAAGATAGCTTATTTACATTTAAGACACATTTCTTTCCAGTGGTTCTAAGTCTTGTTGTGTGTGTGATAAAAGGAAAATCCAGAATCTTATCCTGTCATGCCTACAATTTTACTTGTGTAAGAGCAGCTGTTTACTCTCAGAATTAATAATTAGTGCCTTAGTATTTGCCAGAAAGTATTCTGAAATAATGCATTAAATAACATTGCTTTGACAATACTCATACAGAAATAATTGCGGCTCAACAGTTAGTTCTTACATTACATTTTTCTAGAGTATTTTTCCTCAGTGGAATTCTGTTACTGAGTTGAATTATCCAAACCATGCTGCATGCTCAGGTAAACCAAGTAAGCTATAGTCTGTTCAGGGTTTGTTTTGTAAATGCTGTCTTGTAACTCTGTCTTGTTGGTCATTGTTGTGGAAGGCTAGAATGCCATTAAGCAGCTAGAAATCAGTCCACATGGAAGCTATATGGTCAAAAGCTAATGCAGAGGAAAGTTAAAAAAAGTTGAATGTATGTTAAGACTTTAGTTTATTGAGGCTGACTTTTGATTATCTGGTAGTTTAAAAATGCTATTCAAAAAAAGAAATCCAAGAGTGAAATTTAGCCTTGTCTGAAGTCAGAGAGTATGATGCAAGTTCACTGATTCACATATTCTAAATGATGGCTTCTCTGGACTAGAAACATACAAACTACTGTTCCTTTGACCTTCTTTTCCTTGATTTAGTAAGTGTTTTTTTCTTCAATGAGGCATTGACCTGCAACATAATAATCTAGGCCAGTACCTGCCTTCATAAGGCAGAGACTTTTAAAATTTCTTTTTCATATTGAGAAAGCCACAAATAGTTGCATAGGTTGATATCTTAAAAAAAAACCCCTTGGTTTTAAATTTTAAATCATAGTGCTTGACTGCTAATTCTAGATGAATGTGTAAGAAGTGTTTATACATTTTGTTTGTCTTTTCATGTTATAGTTCATATAATTACTGTTGATTGCAAAATAGTTACACTTGCAATCGCTAACACTTACAGTATCTTATCTAGCATGGTTATTTATTGTTCGCTGGTATCTTGTAGTTACAATGTAATGTCTTTTATTCAATTTGAAATTGACTGTTCATGCTATTTTTTTTTATAAGATTAAGTCATCAGTCCTTGTTGAGGTAATTTCATTAAAAAGATTTCCTAAAAGAACTGTCTGCAGGCAAGCTTGCTCTGTAATTATTCGAGCATTTAAGAGCTAGAAGTCTCAAAGGTGAAGCAGACATTTATGTGAAACCAAACCTCTGCACAAAATGCAGTTTTTATCTTTTTGTATAGTTGTTGTTCAGCTACAGACTGTTGTCTCCCTGTCAAAGACTTTGTTGCCTCTGTTGGTGCACTCGCTGACTTGTATAAAAGAAACAATATCTTACAGTTCTGTAGAAAAGTCCTCAGGTAACTTTTGCAAGAATGGATAAGTCTATTGATTTTTATTTTAGTATTCTAGGTGGTTTTTTGATAGGTGTATCTTAACTATATTAAATTTTGCTAAATGCATGGGTTTCAGCATGACTTATTTTTAATTGAAAAAATTGATCAGACTGTCTAAATTAAATAATTGAGAAAGAAATCCTTGTGAAATAGTATATCTAAAAAGGCATCTCACCTTGCTTGTCTTCTATGAAAATAGTATTTGAGATAACATTTAAAAGTCATTCATTAATGAATGATTTGTAATTTCAAAGACTAATTGTTTCTAAGTGCAGCTAAATGGAGAATCCTTATATCAGGAAACTGTGTTTATGGTGTGAGATATTTCTGTAGTGGAAGATTTTCTTGGCTTTCTGTTTTTACTGTTCAGAATTTAATTCTAGCCTTTTGAATTCTGGTATTTCAATATACTTCTATTTGACACCAGTCTTTGAGAATGGTGTTTCTGTCTCTTCTGCTCTTTCCTTTTTCATTTGGAGTGGGATTCACATGTGCTTATGTATATACGAATGTATACCCCTGCACCATCTCCCTGCATCTTTGGTGCTTCCAGGCAGCAAGAGGACCATGCCCTAATTAAATGTGGTTTTGATGAGATTGCAATTAGATACTGAAAAGCTGTGACTGAGAGATGATGGATGCCCCTACACTGAATTAATAGATTTTGTGTCTCTGTGTGTGCATGTAATATTTCAATAATTGCATTTGTTAAACTCTTAAGTTAGGTCATCAGTTATGCTTAAAGGTGTTGGTGTATCTTGGTGTCCTATGCAGGGCATTCATTAAAATGAATCTAACTAGCTTTTAAAAAAGTGGATTAATTATTCTGTATTATCTCCCTGTATAGATACTATTATTCAGAAGTAGTTTACTCTTAAAGTGAGCTAAGCTAACCTCACTGAAGACTACCAAAGTTCTTAATGAGAGCATTCACACAGGGATTTCATGTGAATTCACATTAAATGAATTTCCACCTCTGTTTTTGGAACCCTTCCTTCCTAAGCAATGAAGATATGAGATGCATATGCTTTGAGGCGTCTAAGTGGAAGACACAAAAGTCCCAGAATGATATGCAATGGTCCACAGGCCTATGTGATTCATAGCTAGTCTGCAGAGCCTTACCAAAATGAGTTTTTTCAGTTTTAAGTAGAGTTGTAACATCCTTGTGTCTCAGGGATATTTCCATGCTATCTTTGATTACTTCCAGCTGGCTCTGATAGACATATCAAAGCTTAGAAAAATCAGATACTGTGTTTGCAATTGGTATAATCAGTTGTCTTAGAATGCTTCACAAATTAGAAGGCAAAACTCATATTTAAGAATTTTCCAGTCAAATAATTGCTGAAGCCTAAAAGTCTTGTTACTAATGTATACATTGTCAGTCACACACCTGCAAATACATTGTGTTTTAATTTGAAGTTTTGCAAATGACTGATAATTATTGTTTAGAACAAATGACTGTAAGCTTTAATTTAAGCATGTGTAAGTTTCCTGTTACTCATTCAGTTTTCAAGGAGATTATTCATTGGAAAGACAATTTCATTTAGAGAAAATATCTTCCTTATCTTGGTCATAAAATTGACTCTGGCAAAGCTGTGAAGCAAATGTTGAAAATTAAGCGTAGTATAATAATTCGGCAGCTATTTATACTTCAGTTCCTTACATGGATCTGTTATAAGAAGTAAATCTATAGGGATATTCTGCATTTTACTGAATATGAGTGTTCAAATTTTCTTGCATTATGGGTAAACAGGCATATATAGGCACAGGTCTAGCAGTTTCCTTTTTTTCTTTGACATTGTTTTAGCTGTTACTGCGTTACTTCATTTAAGATAGACATCTTTAAGGTGGTGAAAAGTTCCATGCAGTGATATGGTTAGCAGTAACCTTTACTCATAATATGATATTGTCTGTATGTCTTATTTTGTTCAGCTTTCTCTGGCACTGATGAAGCCTAAGGCCACTGTTTCTTTGAGATGCTGATAATTTTTATCTGATTAACTGACACATTTAGTTGAAATCAGACGCAGCCCTTAGGCTGGGCATGGATTTAATTTAAAAAGTATCAAAGGTTTGGACTGTGTGCTGTTTAATCATCATGTTTATCAGGCAAAGAAAAATTACTGAAGGACCATAGGGAGAGGGTTATCTTAAGGAGCAGTAACTTGGGAAAGTCATAATAAGTCTGAGGTAATTTACAGCTAACTTTTACATTCATTAATATAACATTTCCCACTAATAATTACAGTCATGTAATATACTAATTAAATTGAAAATATTAGCAGTAATTTTCTTTCTGCTGAACTCTGAGAGGGTCAAGTAAAGACATTAAAATGTGAAATTAAAGAAAACCTCTGTACTAATACCACTGCAGTGAATATTTTCCTTACTAGTATAATACTTGTACCAGTACTATATGCTACAATGTATATGCAGACACTTTTTCAAATTACAGAATCACTAGGGCCTGATCACCTGGTTCTCCTGCATGTGCTGTTTTGATAACACTCAAGATCACCTTTTCCTTGATTTTCCCTGGCACTGAGGTCACGCTGACAGGCCTGTAGTTCCCTGGATCCTCCCTCCAACCCTGCTTGTAGATAGGCACATCAGCCACCCTCCAGTCAAGTGGAACTTCCCCAGTCTTCCAGGACTGCTGGAAGATGATGGAAAGGGGTTTGGCAAGCACCTCTGCCAGCTCCTTCAATACTCTTGGATGAATCCCATCCAGCCCCATAGGCTTGTGGGTGTCTAGTCAGGCAAGCAAGTCTCTAACCACCTCCTCTTGAATCATGGGAGCTTTGTTCTGCTCCTCTAACTCCTGGGTGTGTACACAGAGGGAACAACTTCCCTTACTATTAAAGACTGAGGCAGAGAAGGCATTTAGTACCTCAGCCTTTTCCTCATACTTTGTCACAGTTCTTCCTTCTGCATCGAATAGGTACTGAATATTCTCCCTAGTCCTCCTTTTATTGTTAATGTGTTTGAAGAAAGATTTTTTGTTATCTTTCACAGACTTGGCCAGTCTGATTTCTAGTTGGGCCTTAGCCCTCCTGATTTTGTCCCTGCATGATCTCACATTCTCCCTGTAGTCCACCCTAGATGCCTGCCCCTTCTTCCAAAGCTCATAGACATTTCTCTTCTATTTGATGTCCCTCAAGATCTCCCTGCTCAACCAAGCTGTTTTTTCCCCTACTGGTTCCTTTTCTGGAACATGGGGACGGCTTTCTCCTGAGCTGCTAGGATTTCCTTTTTGAAGAGCACCCAGCCCTTGTGGGCTCCCCTGTACTTAAGGACAGTGTCCCATGGGACTTTGTCAACCAGCATTCTGAACAGTCTGAAGTCTGCCCTCTGGAAGTTTAATGTGACTTTTCTGCTAATCCCTCTCTTCACCTCACCTAGAACTGAAAAACCTAGCATCTCATGATCACTTTGTCCCAGGCGTCCTCCAACCATCACATCTCCCACAAGGCCTTCTTTGTTCATGAACAGCAGGTCCAGGAGGGAAATTACTGTCACTATCGCTTATTAAATTTCACTCACTGAAATAAACAAACAGACAAAAAAAAAAGCCAAAACTGAAATCACAGTGTGTTAGAATAAATTGTGCGTTTTGGCATTTTACTTCACCTAGGAACCAGTATGTCAGTATTGTACGAGTATTACAGAGCCACCTTAACAGCTTCATAGTATGCTTATTTATGGCATTAATGTTTTGGAGCTTTCAAAAACTGTTTAATTTTTTATACTATTTTCTGATAGAAAACATAGCTAAAAGTAATTTATGATAAACAGAGAACAGCAGCAGTTTTCAACTGTTTTTCATTGAGCTGTTTAATAATTAATATAACTAAAACTGAAGATTTAAACATGAATTGTACACTTCAGTACAGTTACAGTTGCAAAGATCGATTTGCAGTTCTGACACAATTGTTCATGAAGATTATTCTTCCTGAATGTTATGAATAAGAATAAATTAATTATTATGACAAGACATGTAATAATGATATCACTTACAGTTAAAACATAGCTGATAATTATGTACATAAAAATCTTTATACTTCTGCTAAAAAATGGTGTTCTCTAGATACTTTTAAAAGTTGATCTTTTATACCTGCCTTTTAAAATCAGTAATTTCAGTGGTTTTAATGGAAAATAAAAAAATGTTAGCACTTGTATACATCTATGTTTAGCATCTGGTTTTATTTGTGATGTAATACTTTGTGATGAGAGTGTACTGCACTTGAGTGTAAGTACTGTTCATATTATGAAATATTTCAGAGAAACAATTTGGTTTTACTTTAGACTAATATATTGCACTGGCAGTATATTAGTAAAGTTTTGCATAGTTTAAATAATCTCTTAAGTTAATAGTACATGATGTTCTAATAACAAAAATTTTAAAAGAACCCGAGAAAAACTCCCTTTGATATTAGCTTTTATTGAACATTTTCCTGTTCTCTGTTGGTTTTTATATGTTACAACACCTCACATCTCCCATAATTCTCCCTAATTTGCTTCCTTGTATTTGAGTTCAGTGCAGTTTCCTGATACTTCACTTGCAGATGTCAGCATGCTCTATCCTTGCTGAGGCAGTAGTTTTGTGAAAATGCTCTTTATAGTACCAAACCTGATCAGATTCCGCATTAGAAGGTGATGTCTAGTACGCGAGGCCTGTGACCCTTGATTCGGGGATTGCTTCTCTGCTATTATCAACTCCGAATGAAACAAGATCGTATTAGTTTGCAAAATGTCCAATAACTCTTTCAATACCAAATGGTGAATCCAGTGACAAACTAGTTTTCGGTTAGCATTCTTTGCAAGCTTCAAGTACTGAGCTGAAGGCTTTAGGGAAATTTTGTCAAGGTGAGGAATTTCTGAAGGTTGTTAGACGAGATTTTATTTTTCTGTTCCACCTCCTACTCCATCCTTTTTCCTTTTATATCTTATTTCTTAAGTTTGTGGCACTCCAACCTTGACTTTTTGAACTGTACAGAATAGGGGGACTGAATTTATCCCATTTAATGGTATGCAAGTATATTAATTCCCTCTCCTATTTCAAAGCATTTCTTCAGTACCTTCTTGCTTCTCATTCTGGAAGCTGCTGTCTGGACAGTTATGGAAGTTAATTACTCTTTACTGTCAGAAGAACTAAATGAGAAGTGGTGGGGAATAGGTTCCTGTCAAAAGTCTTTAAACATGAATGTTAACCATCACTGAAAAATGATGCGATGTACTGCCATTTCAGAAGATTATTATAACTTATACATTATCAAGGGAAATAAACTAGAATAAGCACAGAACATTTTCTGCATGACTATTTAAATCAGATTTAACGTAGCTAGTATGCAAACAGCCAATAAGTCTTCTGTTCTTTTTTATTGACCTCAAGACATATTTTATACATGTGTATATTTGTACACATACATTTGTATTTGTTTGTGTGTCTGTGCACAAGCACATTGACCCTCTAAATGTATTAAAGGTATGTAGAATTGAAATAAAAACAATCCACCCCCCAAAAAAAACCCCAAAACCCACAAACCAAGCCCTATGAGTGATCTACTTGGTATTTAAACTTCAAGTTTGGGCCATTAATCCAACAGTCATTTAACAGAAGTTCCGTGACCTTAAAAATTATAATGGCTTTTTAAGTTTCTTTACTGTAGGATGATTTTGAAAGTTCCATGGATTCGGGACTAGCATTTTAAAAATCCTCCTGAAATATGTTTGTGAAACAGTTATATAGAAGAAATATTGGTTTTGTATAAGAACAGGATGTGTAAATCTCTACTTCCTGGTACTTTTATAATAGTTTGAGGGAGTTTTCTTTCCAAGTATCTTTGCTGTTGTATATCTTTTTTGAGAACTTGAAAACCAAAATGAATTTTAAAAAATGTTATGTTTATTGTTCTGTGAGCAATTAAAAAAAAAAAAGGGCAAGTCGGTTACGTGCTTTCTGGGTGAACAGGAGATTCTATGAATTATATATTTGGGAAATCATGAAAAGAAGTCCTACAAGTATTCATTTCACTGCATGTTTATTTATTATGATGATAACATCTTTTTTGGAAACTTGTGTGTTCTTACATCTATGATGGAACTATTTATTTCCTGTTCTTAGAAAAAGAAGAGTATATATAATAGCAACTGTCATGAAAACAATAGATTAAAAGTGCGCTGTAATAAATATTATGATGGTAACAGTAGATGTGTTATCTTTTATGTCAAGGAAAGATGTATGTGTAATAAAACAGGTTGCCCAGAGAATGTTTGGATGCCTCGTTCTTTGAAGTGTTCAAGGCCAGGTTGGATGGGGCTTTCAGCATCCTGGTGTAGTGGAAGTTGTCCCTGCCCATGGGAAGGGTTGATCTTTAAGCTCTCTTCAAACCCAAACCATTCTATGGTTCTATGATAAAATAATATGGACCATTGTATGTGATGTGTTAACCACATATCATGTGATTTCTGTAGCCATGGTTTGTCTCTAGTAACTTAGAACTGGATAATGAAAGTTGTTATTAAATGATCTTTAGTGTCTTTTTCCAGAACATTTGAGGGCACTTCTTTTTTTTTCTTTTTAATCAAAACAGGAAAAACACTGTGATAGAACATTGTATGAGAACTTTCCTCAAGCGTTTGGAAAACATATGCTGAATATGATTTCCTAAGTATCATTCTCTATCCAGCCACTATGGCCAAACACTTAATTTACATAATGATAGTACATAAAATAGACCAATGCATAAGAATGAAACCATATTGTTAAGTAGTGACAACATTGGGAATCTGCTTAATTGGTGAGCTCCAATGTCTTCCAATTTGAAAAAAAATATTGCTGTTGCTAATACTCAATAAAAGCTTAAAAACATGCATTAAAACAGTATTTCTAAATTGTTACTTTTGATGCTGAACATTTGAACAGAAGTAGTTTCAAAGTGTGGTCCCCTCTGTTTATTAGCTGTGAGACTGTCAGATCTCAGAGTTTAGTTTCATGGTTTTGTTTGTCAAATGGTAAAATTCAGAGTTCTAGGATAAGAAATCGAGGGCCGCTGCAGGCATTATTTGCATTGTTATGTCTCAGCCTTTGAATTTGTGGCAGGGAAGAATCTCTTTAAAAAAAGAAAAGTAATTTATTTTAATTATTTATTATTAACAGAATTATTTTTTCTTTAAATTAAGTTATATTAATTAAAGATATTGTGCATCTGGTAAGAACTTCAGAAAAAAAACCCTTTAAATTATTATCTCTACACTTCTGCATGAATAGTCTTATTTTCCAAGAGCATTATGTGGCTTTCCTTTATATTTTTTTTTAAAACAGAAATTTTAAGAATGTAACTGTAGCAGCACAGGTAAACTGCATATCAAAATTGCACAAAACAAAGGAATATAGGGAAAACAATCTAGATTGGCATAAAGATCCACAAAAGCTTCTTGAATCATTTTATCAAATTTGTTAAAAGAAAACTGCACTTACATATCTCTGTTAACTTTTTAAGAAATGTAATTCTAGATGGTTGAGTTGAGTAAAATGAAGAATAATAGCTAGGAATTTTGATAAATCTGGTGATTCTTAAATCAGAAATATAGACTGATATGAATAACTTAGAAATTTGCTTGGGCACATGTGAGGTGAGAATTAATGTAAAGAAAAAGATAATAGATTGAGGAAATTATCCCAGAGAGACATAAACCAGGAATTTTTTCCCTAATTATGAATCACCTTCTGCATCATTTCATTGATAAGAAGCTGAAAATTAATTTCAAAGTTGGTATCATGGCAATCAAATGCTAAATTGGTATTGAAGTTCATATCTAGGTATATAGTAAAATGCTAAAGTCTTGCTGCAAATTTCATGAGATTGCCATCTAACTGAGCAGGCCCAGAACATAAGTTATAAAAGGAAATTCAGCCTGTTGATTAGGATTAGGAATTAAAATACGTATGTGCGTTTTCAAGTGTTACATTCTCAGTGTTTTTACAGGAAAAAATAAAGAACTATTGGTAATTGAAATGGGTCAGAAAATGTGGGGGGTTTTTTTTTGCAGAATTTTTCAAACATGGTAGAGTAAGTTGCCTGCAAGTTTTCTTGTTCAAGTGTTATGATAAGGGTAGGCTTACACCTTCTTGTGCTACATATTGTGACAAATGCTAACAGTTTAATTAATCCTTGTGATTGCATGTTCCTAGTATTTATTTGTAGGTGGGATAGCTAACACCTCAGTTATAGTGCAGACCTAGAGGTAATATTCAGGATGTGACAAAAACTTCAGGATAAGGTGTTAAATTTGGTACTTTTCAGTTACCTTAGCTATTTCTTCTGTAGAATGGTACTTGAGTCAAGTAGATGACTGTGTTAAAGTAATAACCAGTTTAGTAGGTCAGCTGTGTTGCTTTCTTCTGTGCAAGATCTGTATTCCAGCCCATTCAGTTCTGTGTACAGGGCATAGAGAAAAAGATTTATTCATGGTTGATTCAGTACAGTAAATGTACTGAATCTCTGTTGCATAGGCCAGCATATACTGCTGTCATTAGTATTCCTTGTCCTTTTTCAGGAAAAAGAAGAAGTGGAGGGTGTATCTGTGGGAGCCATTCTTTCTGACTACCAGAGAGTTCGAGTTGAAGATGTGTAAGAAAATTATAGTCTTTATTAATATACACATTCTGGAAAGTGCTTTATTGTTTGTTTTCTAACTCAAGTTTTGGAAGAGAGACAGTTGTCTTGTTTCTCGTATTCTGTCATACCCAGTTTATTCAATTTGTTAATTAACACTTTTTTTTTTTCCTGAGACAATGTGTTCATTAGTAAAAAAGGTATTTTTTTGTTTTATTGCTCTTCAAGTCTCTCATGGATGTGTTAGAGTTTTGATATAAAAATTGTTGAGTAGGTTCAAATCTGCTTTCAACTGAAAACTGACTTGGTTCTGGTGACTGCAGTGTTGTCATCAAGCATGCTTATTTTTCAAAAATTTTAGTATAGAGGAACATTTTTCATTTGGTATTTCTACTGTGCACACTCTTTAAGTCTAGATAGATTGTGGTACTTAAAAAAGTATTAATAAAAGAGGATTATGTAATGGGAATTGTGTGTGTTACATAGGTCAAGATTTGATTTATGTCTGGAAAAAAGAAATCACATATATGGCTGATGAAATGCAAAACCAGCTCGTGTTAAAAATTAATAATAATTTCATGAGTTAATCAGTTATTTGTTGCTGATGAAAGCAAATGTCTGGAGTATTTTATGAACAGTAAGTTTGGTGAGGTTAATGCTGTGCCAAATAAACTCACATCAGCAAGTTCCACAGCATGGGAGTTTACTTCACACTTTACATAGGTAAATTGCAGACAAAATAGGTTCTTTCTTTTTCTTTTCCTTTACACTTAAAATAATTTAATGACTGCCTGATCATGTTACTAGTTATTTTAGAAAAGATTGCTTTTGTTGACTATGAGTTTCAGATCTCTCACCATAGACAAAAGATTGGCAGGACAGTATTTCAAATAGACCTAATTAATTCCAAGGTTTTGCAGTGGTAAAAAAAAAAATTCTGTTTATCTGTAGATATATGCCTAGCAATAAAGATGTTTCACATAAACCATCCCAGCTGCTTGGAGACAGCTAATTTATTAGCCAAAATTAAGCACCTAAGTGAACTACTTCACATATCGAGTTACGAAGTATTTCTGTTAATTTCACAACTTAGTGCTCCATTAAATTATATAAAAGTAATAACAAAACCAATTGGATTATATGAATCCTACCTATGGATTTGCACAAAAACATTAAACATCCATTTAATTATAAAGTCTTGACATTAATACTCATAGGTGTCTCTAACATATGGGGGAAAGCCCATATGTTAGATAAACAATGATAATTGACAAATGTATTTTTTGAGTGCTGTGAAGTAGTCCCATAGTTAAACATTTTTCAGGAACTCCTCATTACACATTTTATCACCAACTGATGGTACTTGACAATTTGTAGAAGGGTTACCTATCAGTAGTGCAAATTAGTGATTCTCTAATTTGGTAAAGAATGAAATATTGTGTATCAAATGCTGTCTAAATATGATATGTATCAAAACAAATAATTAAATTTACATTCACGTGTTGATACTTTGTATCACAAGCTGTATATTTTTTCCTAGATGATTATTTTCCTTGAGTGTTGATCCAAATTACCAGTTTGTTGTGTGTAACAAATTCAGCCCCTTGTTTGAGAGATGGGCCACATTTATCACAGAGCAGTAACTCTTGGCTGAGCTGCGTTCACAAAAACTGATCACTTCCCAAGACGTTAACCAGTTTGCATCCCTAAATGGGATTCTAAATCCTAAATTTAGGAATGCATTTTCTGATTTTACTTAATGTTCTTATGCAAATCTGTTTATATTAGAGTTACATCTTCCTTACATGGATGATATATAGTCAGAAAAAGTTTATTCTTTTTAATATTAGATTTACTGTATATAATAAAGTCTAAGAATAGTACAGTATTGCAATTAAAATTGTAGAAGAAAAATTATTTAATGATAGGAAATCAAAGAAATGTGTTTTCTTTAATTTTACATGAATCATGCTGTGTAAAGCTTAATGCTTGCCTTTATCCAATTTTGTGTTTGTTTTTAAGATGCAGAAGGCTTAATCTTCAACCTTTAGCTTACCTTTGGCGTCAGAACCAGGAAACATTGCTCAAAGAAATGATATCTTCTAACATTCAAGCTATAATCATAAAAGTGGCATCTTTTGGTATGTATTCAGATTCTGAGCAATACTGTCTTCTGAAATTTCCCATGGGCAAATTCAAAACATAACAGAAAACTAAAAACTTTGTTCTATATTTAGGATACAAAATAGTAATATGGATAAAATTTACAAAGATTGCATGGCTGAATATTAGTCATGATGAATATAGATAATTAATTTACCTGTTTGCAATTTATTCTTGGAGTAGACATGGAAAAGTTAGAAAATAATTCTTCCTAGCATAGTCATTAAATTGCTTTTGTAATTTTTTTATTCTAGTTCAGTTTTCATTTGCCGTGAAGATGCATGCATAACTCAGTGGTTCACAGTATTGTCATTTACAGTTGCTGCAGACTGGTGGCTGGACAATATTATGAAACAACCATGAAGGTTTTAATAGAAGTATAACAAAATCAAACAAGATGTAATTATATGATGTAATTACGAAACTTCGTATAACAACAGTCTTTGAGTTAGTAAAGCACATAGCAAATCGAAATAGTTCATTATTGCCATCAAAAAGGTGCTTTTAACAATGTGGTTGTTTAGTATACCAGAAAATCAACATGTCTCTTCATTGTCAAACATGTAAAATGATGTTTGCATAATAAGGCAAATCAGTGCAAAAGATAAACTGTTTATATTTTGAATGTAAAGATAAGGTCAAATAATGTGCTCTATAACTCTAAGAAGCACAGAAGATGCATGGTAGTGGTACAACATATTCATTTCAGACCTCTGTGCATTTTTTCATTTAAAAGTATCAAATGAGGTCTTAAAGCACCTTTTCTTGAGTTCACCATAGATTTAATTTTATAAATAAGGAAAAATAAAAGTCCACAAAATATCTAGTATGCTTTTTCACACCAGAATTATTTTTCAGCAGATTTAGGTTGTTTTCACCAGATATTGTGCCTTGAAGGAAATTATGAAAGGGAAAAAAAAACCCACATAAAATGAAAAAAGTAAATACTATTTAAAATTTATTTGAAAAATACTGAAGGAAATACATGACATCATTGATGACTTATCTTACACCTGAAGCTTGTCTTTTGTATTATAGGGTCTTAAAAAAAATCCAGGATGCATGAGTTAATGTGCAAAAAGTGCTTTGTGAGGTGTTCATTGAAGTGGAGAATACCATAAATATTTTTAGAGAGCAATTAGATAGAAAATCATGGTGGGATTTTTTTCTTTTTTATATTTTTGGCTACAGGTAAAAGAAAGATCAGAGTCAATTTCTCACCTGCCTCAGGCAGGTGTCATTAAATGTAAGCAAATTTAATGGAGCTTGTGTGCTCTGGGGCCATTCTGTAATGCTTTAATAATTGCTTGCCTTATTAAAGTGGATTTAAGGTACTGAAGGCTGTTTAACATATCAAGTGGCAAAGAAGATAAGACAACAGTTTAACTTTTTGCCTCCTAGATTACTAATCAAAGCTAAAACGCAATATTTAAAATAACAGATTTAAGACTTTAAAGGGTAATGCATTAGGTAATACATTGTACAGATGTTAATGCAAGTTACGAATCTGTAACTTAGCTTGAACTTCATCAGCACTGGCATACTTGTATACCTGCCTTGTCCTCTTTTCCACTAACTCAGTGCCAGGATTGGCAAATTAAAAGCCCATGATTTTATGTAGAAAACTCATAATTATGCAAGTAACTGGGCATTAGCTTAGTAAGTCTCCCTACATCCACCATCACAAATTAATACGATCAACTTTGCCAGTGGCAAGAGCTTTCTATCTCAGAGTAGTATGCTTTTCCAGATGGAATGCCAGTTGTTCTCACATACATGCAAAATAAGTATTGTTAGCAAGCCTTCTCCACATGCCTTCTGTCGATCTATAAGTAGATAAGCTTTCTTTCCTTTATAGTGTATTTCAGGGGTGGTAACAGTGAAAGAAAAACATTCAGTGACTGGGCAATAAAAATAAAAAAGCTGCTTATGCGTATTTATCTTCTATGCGATATTCTTGCTGCTGAAGAAACCTGTATGTTGCATGATACTTTTATTTTTGAAATACAACCCTCTTCAGTGAAATTCCTAGGAAGTCAGAATGAGGTTATTGAGCAATAGCTAACATAGAAGCACTTACTGTTTTTCACATATCTGTACCTGAAATTCCTGTAATATTCATTTTTCATATGAGATACTGTAATATAGCACAAACTTAAGATGCATTTTTGAAATCCTGTCTCTCTTGGCCTATTTTATGAATTACAGTACTAATTGATTTGCAGAGTTTTCATATAACAGAATCAACTTTTAATCTTGTTAGTTTTATGTACTGATTTTACTTGTACCTTGTTCTAAAGCAAATTGCCTCCAGTGCAGCACAAGGTTTAATACTCAGGTGGAAATGAGATGAGGAGGAAGGTTACATTTGGAAGGAATCTACAGGTCCTCAGTAAAAACTCAACATAGAGTTTTATTTAGTTTTACTTTATTTTACAGTTAATTATGCCTAAGTCTTCTTAAGAACTAACACTAAAACTTAAGCCCCACCATACATTTTAAAACATGATAAACTTTAGTTCTCATGTACATTAGAATACATAATCATGTATGTGTCTGCATTATCATTTATTGTTTGCATGCCAGTAGTGTACAGAAGTGAATTCCCAAGTGACTGAAATTGATAGCCAGGCTTCCATTAATATTAATAGAGGTAAGATTTACGTATTAAGTAGTACATTAAAAAGAACTAGCACTACGCAATTCCTGGTTAAGCTCCTGAGGGTGTAATTAAGTGTTACAGATAAACTGATGTAATAGTGAATTCCTGCCAGAAGGTTGACCTTTCCTTCCCCCTTCTAGCCAACACTTCCAAATGACAAACCTCTACTTGCTTCTGCCACTGTAAAAGGTCCAGTGACTCTGTGGCTGCAGCTAAGAGAACTATTATGCACAAAGGAACTTGCTGTGTAGATGCCAGAGCATGGAGGACAAAACTGTCTCAGTAGGGAGCTTCCCACTAAATTGAATTGGCTGAAATTTTGGATCATATCCTGAATTAAAATTGTGGTTGTGTGACTTTTGTCTGAGCATACCATCTGTACAATGGAAAGGGACAGTGTTCTTTGAAAATGTGTCTCCTGCTCTTAGCATTGAGCAATTTTAAAGTCATTGTTGGGGAAACGGGAGCAACTTGTTATATCATCATCGCACAGGAACATACTTGTTTCCTCAAAATATTTTCCAAAAATTCTCCAACAGTTTACAAACATGACAGCAGGAAATTAGGAAAATATTGTTAAGAAATAAATGCAAGATTCCAGTTGTTTTCTTCCATATTATATTGTAAGGATTTGTTTACTTAGTTATTACTAAATATACTAAACATTGGCTATTATTCTTAGCTAGTTCAGATTACTTAGAGCTGATTACTGTATTACTTTTTTCCTTGGGCATCTACCAAATACTGGAGCCCTAATGGAATCTCTTGACAGTCTATACAGCCCTTGTTCTAAATAATGTCTGGTCTTACTAATATGAAAAAGACTTCCGTTTATCATAGTTTGAAGTGGAACATGAAATGATCAATAGTATTTTTCCAAGTGCCGTCAAATTTTAATGATTGTCTATTCTTTTAGGAATAATGTGTTGTAAAAAGTAGCCTTAAACTTTTATTAGAAAAATTATTCCTGAACTGTTAAAGTATTATCTTGTATATGCATATGATAGCTTTTAATAATTTTTATTGTATTCTTTTTTCAGATTATAAATTTGATAAATATACACCTATCATGTAATTCAGGCAAGATATTCTTTTAGTCTTCAACCCCTTCTAGTCATTGTTTCCTGGCTAGCACATGTTAGTGCCACTGAATTTTCAAGTAAAGCTTCCAAAGTTTAGCTGGTCATTTATGGCTTAAGTTTATTTTACTTTTTTTGCTTAGGCTTGTTCCCTAATACATTTTTCTACTACTTCATTTATCTACATCATTCATGGCTTTTGCGATAGAATAAGAGATACCTCCACCTGTTTGTTTATCAGATCTTTTAAGAAAAGACTTAGGAACAACTATGAAACCACGGGAGCCATTTCAGCTTTTTTTTCTGAGGGAAAAGATTAAAATGGGAAAACAGCATCATGGAAAAATGGGTATTGTATGCAAGACCAGAAATAAATCAAAATTAGTTTGGGATTTAAGAAGAGTAGGATCCAAAAGAGATGATTAAGATAAAAGAGAACTAGGAGTTTTGATTCGGAGCATAGCTGAAAGGTTAAAAAACAAGATAAGAAAATAACCTTTTCATTTATTTGCCTGGTGCTTGTGTGTGAATGACCAGTTTAAGATGAGATTTTGGAAAGAGCTTGTGGGTATAAAAAATGTTTTAAAATTAAACATGTTACAGAAAATTAAGAAATGGGCTTTTGTAAAAGTTTGAACATAAGTGGATCTGGAAACTGGTTAGAGAAGTATGAATATGTCTTTTTTATCTCTTGAGCTTACAGGTTGGAGATTTGGAAGGACATTGATATTATCAGTAGTAACAGATTACAGGATTTAGAAGGAAGAATGGGAAAGTGTATGTGCCTGAAAACAGAAAAGTAATTCAAAGTTGACGTTATTGAGTGCAGCTCTTCTTGAGGCAATGTCAGGGACACAAAATTGGAGGAGGAAAGAGTAGAAAGAACACTACAATTTGGGGGGATTAGATAATCTAAAGAAAAAGTGGAATAGAAGTAGCTGGCCAGGAATGGATGATTCAAAGTGCAAGAGAAAAGGAAGTAGGGTTTCTAGTGAAGGAGACAGAATAGTCAGAGGACTTCTAACTGAAAAAGTGTGGAAGAAAAGACCTTAGTAAGAGATGTCAAAAGCAGTAATTAACAGAATGAAAATCAAGAGGTAGAAGTGGTGTCTTGTTAATACTAGAATATAGAACCATAGATCCAGGTCTCTCTGAGTTGAAGCTTTACAAGACTTCTTGCCCTAATCTGATCCTTCACTTCTGCTCTGACCTTTACTCTTTTGCAGGTGAAGTATTGATTTCCGCTATCAAAAGTCTCTATTGATCTGTTTAGGAACTGTGACATTTTAAAGGTTTATAACTTGTCTGCGTGGGGATGGATTTAATGAAAGTGACAGAAGTGTTACCACTTGCACTATGCCAGTTTATCTGCCACTGAATCAGATTTCAGTTCTTTTCTTCAAGGCTTAATAACACTAGAACTGTTCAAAGCATGGAAACATGAGAATTCTTTAACAGCAACAAAACAGCACATCTTTTTTTTTTTTTAATCCAAACTATGGTGCTGGAATGGTTGGACACCTTGAATTCAATAGATCAATAAGCAGATAATGCTCTACAGTAATTCTGCTCGAAATATTTTGGTATGCCAAGGTTAAAAGCACTGAAAACATGTATAATGTGAAAGTTATATATATTTGACTGTGTGAACTTGCCACTGCCCACTTTAAAAGAGGAGTGAGTTCTTTTTCCTGGCACAGCGCCCAAGTAATTAAAAATCACTCAGAGGTATAGGTGTACGCTGTATCTTTTACGAAATAAGATGCTTGTCTTTAAAACACTGGATTCAAATAATTACACTGGCTTCAAGTGACCAAACAACCCTCATGGGCCAGAGCACAGACAGGAAAAGCCGCAGCCCCAAAACAGTGACCAAAACAGCCTGTCAGTCTAACGCTTTGCAACACTGTTGTAACCTCTTAACTGAGCCCCAAACAGCACTGACAGCCCTAATGCTTCCTGCAGTCAAACCTGAAACCAAAACAAAACCACCCACTGCTGCACCTTTTGCAAAGAGAAAAGGGGAAGTGAAGAAAAGATAGGAGATGGTAAAAGAGATACAGTTGCAAGAAGTAAGAGGTACTCACCACCTTAGGAGCTCCACATGTGTCAGCACATGTTTCTTTGTCCAACAGGTCCAGAAAATGATGGGTGTCCACACAAAACACACAAACATAAGACAAGACAAACAGAGAGGGACAAGCAGACAGAAAGAGAGAGAGAGGGGAAACGGAGATAACAGACAAACCGAGAGAGACAAGACAAACAAACAAACAGAGAATTGTGCTAAGTTGTAGAGAGCGAAAAAAAGACAGAGACAACAGACAAACAGATCGAGACAAGACGAGCGAACAAATAAATTGTGCAGAGAGATGCAGAGAGCTTCAGGCTCTTGTGGGGCTTTTTAAACCCATACACCTGCTTTGAGCCTTTCAACTCATAGAATCACAGGATCATAGAATAACCAGGTTGGAAGAGACCCACTGGATCATCGAGTTCAACCATTCCTATCAAACACTAAACCATGCCCCTTAGCACCTCTTCCACCATGCCAGGCCAGGTCTCCACAGACCCAAACCTGTGATAAGTTTTAAGTCTCTGAAGTCTGTTAGAAGTCCTGAGAGGGAGTTTACTGAGACAGTATTTTCAATGAGCCGAACCACTTACTGAATAGAGTCTTGAGTCCAGTTAAATGCTGTTGTTAAACAATTCTTCCACAATCTCTTTTTAAGTTGTGAACATTTACCATAAATTATAAATATATTCACCTAAAGTATCTTAGAAGTGGGATAATATCTAGTATTTATTGCACTTTCTTTCATGATTATGCAAAAAATAAGCAGCTTTTACAATTTTTTGATGCTTTGGAAAAGCAAGTTTAAGGAATCCATCCAGTTCACCATTGTTATACAGCCTTTCATCTCTGCAAGTTATGAGGAAGTTAAGAACCAGCTCTGAATCTGTCAAGTTATGCTACCAGACAAAAAGTTCTTCATAGAAAGAAAAGCTAAATATGACATCAGGAAAAATTTACCTCAAGGCACCCTAAGGTATAGATTTACATTACAATGCATTAATATTTCTGTGGCAGGTGTATTCCTGTATCATGAAGTGTGTCTGACAGTCCTGAGATCCTGCAGAGTTAACCTGCTTTACTGACTGATACTTTTTTTGTATGGGCTTTTCCTGAGCTATTAGAAACTTACCCTTTGATTCTTTATTATTTAAAGAATAGTTCTTGATCCTGCTTGTGAAAGTCACTGATTTTTTATTGTTTACTGATGGTTTTTATTGTTTAATCGTCCTGTTTTCTCTATTCCAAGTCTAAGAGAGGTGGTTACATCTGTCCTTTATACTCTTTTGGTTTCTCTTAGTATTTTTGTACCTTAGAGGGCCCTTTACCTTCTTGTTAACCCTGTTTTCCTCCTGAAAAAGAAATTGGGAAGAGATAAAGAGACTAGCTTTGGTTCTAGACATCAGGACGTTTTCATAGCCTCTTTTCTTATTTAAAATTCTAAATAATTCTACTCTTGGTGAACAACTGATTAGGATCTTTTCAGAGATGTGCATTATACTGCTCTCCATTGTCAGAAGTTAAGTCTTGGTCTGTGACATCCATAATGGTGGCAGTTAGGAATCTTTTGAACCTACTTCTCCAGAATTCAGGGAAAAAGAAGGGAACTTTAATTTGTTGTGACTTTAAAATCAGTTCCAGTTTTTTTCTGCAGAAGTCTGTGCTAATTACACATATATGAAATGTCAAGGTGATTGATGATAGATAGTGATTTTGCATTTGTTTTTAACCTTATTTTATGAAGAAGTCAAAGAGGAATAAGATGTACTTTATGAATGGTAAGGTTGGTTATTCAGGGAAGGACAGAGGCTTTTCCCTAAATTATCCACACATAATTGTTAATTTATTCATGCGTGTGTATGTGGTAGTGATTCTTTCACAATGGGTTATGGGTGAGAGTTTGTTTCAGTACAGCTTTTCAGAGAACTTTATATACCACTGTTTCTTAACATGTATAGTTATGATTCATTTTTATTTATCTAGCATATCACTAAAAGGTAAAATAGATTTTTTAATATATTGAAAGGCTTTCTTAAAAATGAGACTGTTCTAAATTTCTGAGTATGTATAAAGTATGTCAGTTTTAGGAAGATGAGGCTTTAGAATGTGGATTTTATTAGCTGAATGTAATGCCATGAAGATGAAACTTGATTTTCTAAGGAACAACAGTGACAGGGGATGAGGACAAGGCTGAGGTACTTAATGTGTTTTTTGCCTTAGTCTTTATAGTTAGGAAAGTTGTTCCCTCTGTGTACACACCCAGGAGTTAGAGGAGCAGAACAAAGCTCCCATGATCCAAGAGGAGGTGGTTAGAGACTTGCTCACCCACCTAGACACCCAGAAGTCTATGGAGCTGGATGGAATTCACCCAAGAGTATTGAAGGAGCTGGCAGAGGTGCTTGCCAAACCCCTTTTCATCATCTTTGAACTAGAGCTATGGGTTAAAATCAGAGGAGCCCATAAGAAGGCAGATTTTGTGATGGGAGTCTGTTACAGGCCACCCAGCCAAGGAGAAGCAGCTGATGAGCTCTTCTATAAACAGCTGGGG
>WAAB01014893.1:10643-50486 GCA_013389865.1 Piaya cayana | reverse complement strand
TAATGCATTATCTCTGCCATCTTGCAGACTTCCCTAAAGCCTCTTCAGACCGACTAGTCAAATGTCTGGCACAGCCCAGGAAATCCTTGCAACTCCTTTTGCCTTTGGAGATAATCAGTATCTCTAAACAGATTTCCCAGGCACCATTTTACCTACTGATCTTCTTGTCCTCAAATTTTCAGCTCGCGCCTACCAACACTCCTCGGTGTAACCCATGACATCACGCTCTGTACCATGATTCACCAGCACATTCCCAGCTTGACATCAGGCAGGTGAACCAGGATGCGGCAAATAATTAAGCCCTTTTTCCCTCCCTCCCTCCTCAACAGAAAGCTCTACGGCTTTATCTGGCATCAATCTGCTTTGACAACATAAAAAAGTACAAAAAAGAACTGAAACCGAAGTGATATAGACATCTTTAGATTCCATGGGGAAATAGATGGTCTTGTTCATGAAATTAGATGAACTTAGGATTTTATAATAATGAAAATAATAATAAATAAAAATTCCCATGTACATGCAATCCTATGGACAACTATGTGTTAATGTATATATAATAATTATAAAAGGGTACGTTTGCCATCTTCAGGACTTGAGCAGGAACTGCACACAAATGTTCAAAGACAAGTGAGAGGCAACAACTCAGCACAGGAAGGACAGAGATCTGTTGGCGTGAGTCCTGAGGGGGCCACAAAGGTGATTTGAGGGTGGGAGCACCTCCCATATGAGGACAGGCTGTGAGAGTTGAGGTTGTTCAGCCTGGAGAAGAGAAAGTTCTGGGGAGATCATACAGCAACTTTCCAGTACTTAAAAGGGACTTCAGAAAAACTGGGGAGGGGTTCTCTAACAGGGAGCGCACAAATAAGACAAGAGATAACACTTTTATGCTGAAAGAGGAGAGATTTAGATGAGATATTAGGAATATATGTTGTAGGAATATATGTCCTGTTCTGGAATCCTCAACATAAGAAGGATATGGAGTTGTTGGAACCGGTCCAGAGGAGGGCTACAAGGATGATTTGAGGGCTGGAGCACCTCTGCTCTGAAGACAGGCTGAGAGAGTTGGGCTTGTTCAGTCTGGAGAAGACTATGAGGCCATCTTATAGTGACCTTCCAGTATCTGAAAGGAGCCTACCAGAAAGCTGGAGAGAGACTCTTCATAAGGGCTTGTGGTGACAGGACAAGGGGGAGCAGGTATAAACTGGAGAGGGACAAATTTACATTAGACATTAGAAGAATTTCTTCCCTATGAGGATAGTGAGGGACTGGAAGAGGTTACCAAGGGAGTTTTTGGATGCCCCATCCCTGGTGCTGTTTAAGGCCAGGTTGGATGGGGCCTTGGGTAACCTGATCTAGTGGGATGTCCCTGCCCATGGCAATGGCATTGGAACTAGATGATCTTTAAGGTCCCTTCCAACCCAAACTATTCTATGATCCTATGATTCTATTGTGATGGTAGCGAGGCACTGGCACAAATTGCCCAGAGAGGCCGTAGATGCCTCATCCCTGGAGGTGTTTCAGGCTGGGCTGAATGGGGTTTTGAGCAACCGGATGCAGTGGAATTTCTCAGTGCCCATGGCAGGGGTTTGGAACTGGGCGATCTTTGAGGTTTCTTCCTACCCAAACCATTCCATGATTCTGTGTAAGGATATAGGAATGACTGGGTTCTCACACAACCTCCAGCTGCAGCAGAGTGGGTCTGAAGCACAGCAAGCCTCTTAGATGTGTGCATCTCTTTTGTAGTGTCATGAGTCCTGGTCTACACTGGCAGTCTTGACGCAGTTAGAAAAAGAGTTGAAAGGAATAATAGTACTAGGAGAGTTTGATTGGCAGCCAATCAAACTGCAGGGGATGAAAAATGCACTCTTTCTTGTTTATTGATGAGTTGCTTGAAGGAAGAAATATTTAATTCAAGACCTGGGTGGATTTGATGGGGTGACTAGATTATGCTTTCCCCTTGGCCTTATTATTCCTTAGCCCAAGGAATTCAACCCTGCAGGGACAATCATAAGGGATTAAAAAAGAAAAATAGTCTTAAATATCTCTGAATAAGGAACCGCAGACTGAGAACACATTGCTACTTTTTTGCTTTTTTGTCCAGCTGTTCCATAGAAGTTGGATAAAAATTATATGGTCTTCAAAAACATGATGAGGTAAAGTCAATAGACACAGAAAGAAGGTGTTGGGTTGGTTGGGGTTTTTTTTTTTTTACTTTTTACACAGAAGTTCCAGAGTCCCAAGGGAAGAAGCACTTAATGATTCCCTCAGATGAAATAGGACTTCTAAAGTTACAAATTGCATCAAATTCTCCACTGATGTAAATCAAAGCAGTACCATTAACTTCATTAGACTTCATCCAGCTGACCCTCTGTCACTCATCCTACAGTCACTGGTCAAGAGCAGAGATCCACCAATGCACCAGCACATCCTGCTTTCAATTTGATAAACTGTATGGTGTCCTGAGAGCATTTGAGCACATAGAATGTAAGCCAGCAGTGTGTTCAGGTGGCCAAAGTGGCCAACATTATCCTGGCTTGTACCAGCAATGGTGTGGCCAGCAGGAGCAGGGAAATGATCATGCTCCAGTATACAGCGCTGGTGAGAATATCCCTAGAATACTGTCTCCAGTTTTGGGCCCATCAGTACAAGAAGGACATTGAAGGGCTAAAGTGTGTCCAGAGAAGGGTAACAAAGCTGGTGAAAGGTATGGAGGACAAGTCTTATGAGGAGTGCCTGAGGGAACTAGGATTGTTGAGCCTAGAGAAGAGGAGGCTGAAGGAAGACCTCATTGTTCTCCACTACTGCCTGAAAACAGGTTGTAGCAAGGTAAGTGCTAATCTCTTCTCTCAAGTTACAAGTCATAGGACATGAGAAAATGGCCCCAAGTTATGCCAAGGGAGGTACTGAATATTAGGAAATATTTCTTTACTGAAAGAGTGGTGAAACATTGAAATAAGCTGCCCAGGGAAGTGACAGTGTCTCCTACTCTGGAGGTGTTAAGAAAACATTTGGATTTGGCACTTTGGGATGTGTATTTGTAGGTATGGTGGTGTTGGGCTGGTGGTTGGATGGGATGATTCTAGAGGTCTTTTCCAACCTTAATGATTCTATGATTCTGTAAGAGCTAAATTGCATGAGAGAAAGTCCCTGAAGGCTAATGCTGCCAAGTACTAAGTTCCTGAGATTTCAAGAACCCTAAATAAAGTGAGAAACTATGGAAACTTGAATTTAGCAGATAGGCCTTCTTTTAGGCCAGTGTGGACTGAGAAGTGGTCTAGGGGGACAAGAGATGGGAGAGGTCTCCAGTCAAGTGTGGATCTGCTGGAAGGTAGGGAGGCTCTGCAAAGGGATCTGAACAGGCTGGACCGCTGGGCTGAGTCTAACGGCATGAGGTTTAACAAGGCCAAATGCTGGGTCCTGCACTTGAGGCACAACAACCCTATGCAGAACTACAGACTGAGAGAAGTCTGTCTAGAAAGCTGCCACAAGGAGAGGGACCTGGGGGTGTTGGTCGACAGCCGACTGAACATGAGCCAGCAGTGTGCCCAGGTGGACAAGAAGGCCAATGGCATCCTGGCTTATATCNCTCAAGCTCCACCAGGGGAGATTTAGGCTAGAGATTAGGAGGAAGTTTTTCAGAGAAAGGGTCATTAGGCATTGGAACAGGCTGCCCAGGGAGGTGGTTGATTCACCTTCCCTGGAGGTGTTCAAGGCTCGGGTGGACAAGGTTCTTAGGGACATGGTTTAGTGTTTGATAGGAATGGTTGGACTCAATGATCCGATGAGTCTCTTCCAACCTGGTGATTCTATGATTCTATGAACCCAGCAAAGCAAACATTCACACTTCAGCTTGGAATGTAGCTGAACTCACCCTCATCTGTGAGAAGTGACATTTCTTTGACAAGCCTGATTGTTTACGATACCTGCTGATGTGAGTTCAGGTGTCAAAGCCGTACCCAATCTACACCAGAAAGAGAGACTGGAAGACAAAGAGAAGCATGCCATGGTACAGATGTAGGGGAAAAAAGACTCAATACCAAACAAAGCCCTCACAACATCCATTTGATTTCAATACACATGAAAACTTTGTCTTGGCCATTTTCTTTTACTAAACTACAGAGAATATAAGCAAATAAGGGCAAACGAGCACCTGGACAATTGGTAGAGGCCAATGCACTGTAATTTGCTTACATACCTTGCCACCACATACCGCAACGACACTCCCACATGCAGATAAATAGCTGGAGTTTTTATTAAAATAACATTTTGTCTTTGTTTTAAACACAAAAGTTCCATTCAGGATAGAAATGGGAGCGGAGAACCTTGTTTACAGGGTGCAATCACAATGTCACTGATTCCAGCAAAATGCATAAGGCCTGCCTTGTTCTAAGGAATTTGGGATTTTTCCACTCATGTGAACGCTTTGCCCAAGGGTAGGAGGAAAGGCAGGGGTGCAGCGATGTAGAGGAGCTGCTGGTAGCTCCAAGAGTCACAGTCACATAGGAGAGGCATCTAATGCAAATACCACCAACACAAAGCAACCCCTCCCTTGGTCAAGCGAGCAGCCTTGCTCAGGTGCCTTCACACGAGCATAACCTTCTGGGCATGCCCAATTGCTGCCTCTCACGGTATATAAACTATCACACGAGCAAACAACCCGTATCCAGCACCAGAGAGTTTGTCCCAAAATGAAGACTCTCCTTGTCCTCCTGCTGGTAGCAGTCCTGTGCCTGGACTCAGGTAAGACAGCACGGAGAATCTTCCCCACTTCCCTTCCGTCTGACCTTCAGCTAGAAGAAAGGATTTGTGGTGGGGTTTGGTAGTTAAGGAAGAAATGTTGATGTAGTTGACTTACGATGATCTTTCCTTTTGGAAAGAGTGTTGCATGGAAAAAGTGTTGCTGATGGTGGGATCCTAGTGCCTGGTAGACCGGCTTCCAGGAAAGAAAAATCCTGTGCAAAATGGAATTTAATTGAAATTAAAATTATTTAAGCCAGACCATATAGTTTTGTGCATGTATAATTTTTAAGGGGGAGTGGGAGAACTACTTTTCTTCTTCCCAGGCTATCAAAATTGCAACATCTATGCAAAGGTAAGAATTGTTCAATTTTATTTTATGACTTTTCATTTCAGAAGTGGTCTCTGATGCTACATAGATTGACAGAATTTTAATGGGAGAGAAAAAGGGATAATCCATGATTTATTTCTTAAACTGCATGTGTGGGATTTGGATGCTGTCATTTTTTTTTCAGCCTGACTGGGGAAAAAAAGGTGATTTAAAACCAACTTTCTCCTATTAGAAGAGAACAGAATAGGCATATCTCAGCAGAAATGTTTCTCAATCAGTAAAGGACGCTTAAGGAATAGGCTGAGAAGGATCTTGTGCAGTTCTGACCAGACCCTGCTCTGCCAGCTTCCATCAGGGTGCTCTGAATTTTGATTTTCACTGTGTTAGAAGTCAGATGAATGTGGAAGAAGAGTGCAACAATGCCGATAAACTGGGGTTTGGCTCCTTACTTTTATGACTGCAACAGTTGTTTATTCCAGAACAGCTTGGCCAGAGAGAAACCAAACACCTCAAATCATTTTGTGCTCCTGGGCTGAATAATATTAGTTCCTAAATAGGATTTTTTCATGTCCTAAAAGAATATTTCGGACATTAGGCTATTGACTTGAGGGTACATGATACAATCCTTGTGGTCATGGGGTTAAAGTACGTACATAAATATTAAATCACCCATTTGCAAGTCCTTGGGGCTCCAGCAACGCTCTGGGGCACAGGTAAATAATAAGAATAGGTAATTGCACCATGCTCTCACTCCCCTGGGGACTATTTTTCATCAGGGCTAGACACTTGTGAGATGCAATGATTATTCTGCCTTTACTCAATGTGCCTAACAGCACAGCTGTTGTTAACAACACAGACTTGCATCCTCCATAGATTGGCATGTACATGAGGGGGTGGAAACCCTGGTGGCCTTGTTTTCAGGAGGAGGCAAAAGCTGTGTTTGCACTTTGTTTATTTCTGAGAGTGGAGGGTGGAGAGTACGTGTCACAATTTGGTCAAACGGAGACAATGGGCTAGAAGAGACCTTGCAAATCCCCATGCTCCATTCCTTTCGTCCCTCTGAACTTTCCCTCTCTCAACCAGCCCTGACAATGCCTCAGCTAAGGTTCACAAGCCCATCTGGTAAAACACAAATGTCTACAGAGGCAGATAAATGTTTCCTCCTTGGGACTTCATCCTTTCATCCCAGCTCAGGAAGTGGGAATATCACAAAAAGCCTGTTCCAGCTGGGAACCGAGTTAAGCATTCCAAATGCAGAGGAAGAAGCATTTGGGAAGCACTTCCCATTGACTGATGAGGCCAGTCAATGGGACCAGCTATCCAGCTTGTCTTTTTGCTCCCTCACTGCACTGACTGCACAAGAAACAACTTCAGCAGTTGCAAAATTTGACTTTCAGCCCAGGCAAGTGTACCATTTTCCACCAAAAGCGGAAAAAAAATTGTTTTCCCAATAACAGAAGTGCTAACTTTCTTTGAGGACTCACAGGAATCGTCCTGTTTCCCAGCATAAGCACTAAGTTGGGTACTCTGGAGAGCTTCAAATGGATTCATCTTATAATCCTCCTTGTTCTCTTGCAGGTTCTTCCTTGCAATGTTACGAGTGCTCCTCACAGCTCAGCAACGCCAAATGTAAAACCAAAGTGACCTGCAAGGATAATGAATCCTGCAAGACAGATGTGATCAGTAAGGCGAAGTGGGAGTGGGCAATGTCTTAATTGTGGGGTTAGAGCCAAGCATGGTCCAGCCTCGAATGTCCAAGCCAGCTTCACCTGCTCTAGATGCACCATGTGGTGTGGACCAGCAAAGCTCAGTGTGTAGCAGGAAGAGAAAAGCCATCTGGGGAGAAAGGATGATAGATTCTTTCTAATTATTTTCATGTTAAGCAATGGCTTTGAATTGGAGGGGGAAAGATTTAGGTTAGGCATCAGGAAGAAATTCTTCACAATGAGGATGTTGAGGCACTGGCACAAGTTGCCCAGGGAAGTTGTGGATGTCCCATCCAGGGAAGTGTTCGACGCCAGGTTAGATCGGGCCTTGAGCAACCTGATCCAGTGGGAGGTAGCCCTGCCCGTGGCATGGGGATGGAAATGGATGGGCTTTAAGGTCCCTTCCAACCCAAACCATCCTAGGATTCTGCCAAATAACAGAGGGAAAATGTTTATCCCTTGGTGATAACTGGTCCCTCGGTAGAGGTGCTGATCATCATCAAGCCCTTTCTTTACCATTGCCACAAGAGTGTGATTACAAAGTCATACTAGTGCCATAAATTCCTCAGTGTTTGCCAACAGCTCATGCTAAAAATTGAGCAGTAAGGCCAGTGCAGTGCCAGTGCCTGGAACAAACCTCAGGAGGGTCCAACTCCACAACAGGGCACCAGCTGTTAAATACTTGACTTTGCAAATACCTATTAATGTCTCTCAGCTGTACAAAATTAGGTTTATTTGTCTTTCATAACACCAAAAGTGATTTGTTTACCTACAGGGATAATAGTTAAGTTTATGGTTTTTAAGTCTGGAACATGCATTAAAACTTGAATGTTGAGTCTGGTGAAACCCAGTCATGAAGTTACTAGGAGTATTCAATGACAGAGCTGACTTGAGGTGAATTCAGTGCAAAGGATAGACTTTCACCTAAACCCATCTACAACCAGCGCTAACCAGCCATCTGTGTGTCTCTGGGTAAACTCCTTTATCAGATTATGATTTAATTATCTAGATCTGGAAAAAAAAACAATGTTTACCCTGTCCAGATTTGTGGTGACAGCTCAATTGCTTTTAGACCTTGGGAACAAAATGCATCAATGGCGTGTTAAAACTTGTCTCTGTTGAGCAGCCTATGTAATAGCTCCAGTACGCATTGTCTTGTTCAAAATGTGCAAGCCCATGGCCACGCATTCACTTCCAAGTGAGCCAACATGTAGTACAACGCGCTGGCCCTATACACTAAATTTGCTTATGTCAAATTTGCGTATGGTGCCCGGAATAGAATGTGCAAGACAAGGAGTTCTCATGCAAATCTTAATCTGCTGGTAAACAGTAGTTACTGAACATCAACCGGCCACAGAAAAATAAGTTGTGCCTCTCAAAAACAAATCGAAGAGTAACTCTGTCATCTGTTAAAATGGGAATAGCTCTGATTCCATAAAATCCCCGAGTGTTGAAAGGCTCTGTGCAACAAAGATGCAGGGGATATGAGCAAAGATAACTCCACATGTTTGCTCCTCATCCATTAGTAGCTTAGACTCCCCAATGGAGGTCTTAATGGCTACTTCATTATTAATTACATTATTAGAACAGTATCTCATTATTCAGTTCCGTGAAGCTTGGCTCATCTGGCATTGAATCCTTGTAGCAATGGTCTCGCTTTCCTTCCAGGGGCCATCGGGCTCTTCAGCATCATCAGCAAGGGCTGCGATTCATCATGTCAATCAAACTATCAAGACTTCAGTGTAGGCTACAGGAACATCTCCTGCTGCAGCACCGACCTCTGCAATGCCAACGCAGCAGGCAGTGTGAGGAGCACCTATGGGATGGTGATGGGAATAGCAGCTGGCGTGCTCTGGACCTTCCTTAACAGCAGACTGTGAGGACTCCCATGACCACAACAAGTCTCGGAGCACCCCTTTTATAACAGGAATTGTAACTTGGAGCAATGTGGTCTGTTGGGCACACAGTGTTCTTGGAGCTGATGGCAGATATTTGCCATATGATAGCTTCCTCATTGTTGTATTGCTGTAGTGCTACCGGATAAGAAAAATATTTGTGCATGCTGTCTGCATAACACCTAAAATATACTTATTTCTGAATCAAGTGTGAGTGTGGTTTTAGCTGTAGTTCACTTAGTACTTCTGCACCCAGCAGCAACTGTGGGTGAGTCTGCTGCATGTCTGGCCATTGGCCAATCTTGGTCATTGCTGTGTAATGATAATATGTGGAGAGAGGTGTCGTGGCAGAGCAGGATAGAGGTGGCAACTATATCTCCAGAGCCTGAGGGGCTCTGGTGTATGACAAGCTCTGGAGGGTACATACTCCAAGAAGACTTGTGAAGAGCAAACACACCTTATAACCTAGAGACTCTGGCACCCTGCGCCTTGTTAGCTACCACACAAGACAAAAGCAGTGCTCACCTTCTCTGATATATGTGCAAGCAGCCGTTCATACTCCTTCCCATAGTTCTATCATCCTTGGGATGGTGGGCAGGACTGCGCTTTCAGGTAACTGGAGCACCATGGTGGGAAATAACTTATGGAGTGAAGAAGAAAAGATGTCTCCTTGCTCTCCTGGTCAACCAAATCAGTTGTGGGATTGCCAGTCTCCTTCCCGATCATAGTAGCATCCCCTTAAGGTCCCCATATCCCACAGGCAGGTTCTCAAGCATTCTTCTCCAGCTTCCTCCTTGATCCATTTCGCCAGGCCACAGCCTGGTATGCAGATCCTGTTACAAGGCTGAAGAAGTGTTTATCTTAAAGGTCCTGTGGGGTTGCCTAGCAGACAAGGCAGAGTGGAGAAAGTAAGTATCACAGCTTGCGTTTTCCACTCTGGGTACCTTGATTATGGAGATAAGCATACAAGTGTGGGCAAAAAAACACTTCCCAGCTGAGGTGAGATACAGTCAGCAAGAGACGAGGAGGAGACAAGTGTGGGGAAAAGACAAAGGAAAATGAGAGTAGGGGAGCTATGGAAGGACATGGAGCTGACAACTCTCCTCTTGAGGTGCTCTCAGGACAGGGCCAAGAGTCCTGAAGATTAGGGTGAGACTGGTGTTTCCTGAAGATTTGTCAAGGCCATAAGGACACTTGCAGAGTACGTTATTCCTTTCTTTAAAATAGGCATTTCCCTTCTTCATCCACAGATTTTTTCCTCCTTCCTGGAACTTCTTAATAAAGTCAGAGTGGTTTTTCTACTCATCATAGAATGGTCTGGATTGGAAGGGACCTTAAAGATCGTCTAGTTCCAAACCCCCCTGCCATAAGCAAGGGCAACTCCCACCAGATCAGGCTGCTCAAGTCCCCATCCAACCTGGCCTTGAACAATTCTAGGGAGGGGGCATCCACAAATTCCCTGGGCAACCTATTCCAGTGTCTCACTACCTTCATCATGAAGAATTTCTTCCTAACGTCAAGTCAGAGTGACTTTCTCTGCTTATCACATGTAGAAGATTTGGTTCACATCTGATGAGGAAGCAGCTTAGAGCAACTTGTGGCTCTGATGCAACAATCATGTTTTGCCCACCTTTGCTGGTGTAACACATGTAGCAACTATGCAGGCTTCAGCTATGAAGAAAACCATTTCAAGCCCTCTCCATTGGTGATACCAAAGAGGTGACTGCATGCAAGGCAATCTCTATATTTTTAACATCTCTCTTATAGAGTTATAGCCCCTTTATGTAGTTATAGATTCTAGATTACATTATCCACATAATTTTTTCTATCAATATAAACTCCACTGTTCTCATCTCATATTGGGAGATCCTCTGCCATGTTTGGAAAAGACAGCAGAGAACGTAACATGCAAAGCTGCCTGAAAGAAACTTTCAGATAACACCTCCAAGCAACACATATGTAAAAAGATCTAAAAAGCAAGGTAGAAAACATTCTGGAGAAGACCGCTGTGCCATATACATATGCTTCCTCCCAATACACAACAAAAGAAGAGAAGGCTGATGTCAGCAGGGTGTACACAAGGGCCTGGGAGACCCCCAAGTGGGAGCAACAGGGCAGGTTGGACCCATGAAGTCAAGAGGAGGTGAGGTCAGGAAAGCAGTGGGTGGATAGCTAAAAGGGGAGGGGATGGCCAAGAGCCCCATTTTCTCCTTTCATACCCTAAGGACTATTGAGACTATAGAGGACATTCTGAGCCACGGGCTGAAATAACAAAGAGGCATTTACCTGATGGATCTGAGTCATCTGGGGACCCAAATGCACGGGACTAGGGCCAGCATCAAACATTGGATGAAGTCAATGGGATGTCAGAAGATAATGACAGTGTCTGCTGTTGTGAAAGAGAAAAGCTTATAAATCCTTGGGACACGAGACATTAACAAGCTGCTAATTGTAGGAGGCAGGGAAGGGGTTTCCCCAAATATGACCTGAGTCTGGTTACTGGCAGAGGGAGGTGTGGGATGATTTATTCTGGCTTTTGCAAACCTCCTGCGTCTTAGTCACAGAAAAGGGGACTCATTCAGCCACGTATCTCCCAGCCAGGCTATTCTATGCATTGCTGAACAGCTTCACGACTGCTCCACTCCCAGGGCTTATCTTGTTCTGTAAGAAGGTTCCTGACACACTACTGCCCTATTCCCACTTTCTGAAACAATCCCCAGGACAAGTGGGTGTACAATGACCTTATGGGAGACTGGGGTTTTATCTGTATGGAAATGGCCAAAACATGTTTCCTTACTTATTTTACAGTACTTTAAGGGGACCTGCAGGAAAGCTGGGGAGGGACTCTTTATCAGGAAGGGCAGGGACAGGATGAGGCAGAACAGATTTAAGCTGAAGGACTGGAGATTTAGATGAGACATTAGGAAGAAATTCTTTCTTATGAGAATGCTGAGACACTGGCACAGGTTGCCCAAAGAAGTCATGGATCACTGGAGGTGTGCAAGGCCAGGTTGGATGAGGCTTTGAGAAACCTGATCCAGTGGGAGGTGTCCCTGCCCATGGCAGGGGATTTTGAACTGGATGACCTTTAAGTTCCCTTCCAACTGAAACAGTGGTAAAATTCTATGATTCTCTGTCAGTCAGCACCAGAACCTTCGGAGTCACCAGGGACGTTGGTTGAGACGCAGCTTCTGGAGAATTTAAACACTGAAAATAAGTGAGGTGTCAAAAGTCTTTAGCATGAATGGAGGTTGTTTACCTGTGTTACAGCATAATGGTCCTGTGTGGCAATGAAATCTGCTTGCCAGAGGACAGCATTTAATAGGTTCTTACTGGAATCAAGAGGGGACTTTCCTGTGCTCTGGTGACTGTGACCTGATGTCTAGATCATAGAATCACAGAATCATAGAATCATAGAATCATTAGGGTTGGAAAACACCTCCAAGTTCATCCAGTCCAATAGACAACCCAACACCTACTAAATCATGTCCTGAAGTGCCACATCTACATGGTTTTTGAACACTTCCAGAGAAGGAGACTCCATGACTTCCCTGGGCAGCCCATTACAATGTTTGATCACTCTTTCAGTAAAAAGATGTTCTTCATATCCAATCTAAACTTCCCCTGGTGCATCTTGCAGTCATTATAGCCAGATCCTTACAGTCTGAAGGAACAAATCCTCCTCCCAGTTTCTTCTCTGTACATATTCTGGAAGGAGTCCATGGGTGGACACTGAGTGATTCTCTTCTGGATTTATCTGGAGATGTATCTTCCCTGTGAATGTATCTGGACTGTTTGAACACACAGCTGGAGTTGAGGGGGATAAAACAGTTTAGAGAAGGTGCAACTGGAAGAGGCCATGACTGGATAGACTCAGTAAAAGATCAGAGTAGGAAGCCTCTGCAGGTGCAACAAAGTGGTAACTGGTGGAACTTGCTGTTTCTTGATGGGTGCCAGGCACAACACTCGCAATAGCACAAAACTGCACTTTCCATGCAGGTCACCATCAGGTAGCCTCAAAAACAACCCTCTGACTCCTCAGAAGGGTTAGGAGGTGGCAAATTGGAGCAGATAAGTGACTCAGACCCAGATCAGAACCTGGGCTGGGCCAGGGCAGGACCAGGAAAAGGGCTGTTTTTCCAGGTGCAGTGACTGCACGTTGACAGAAAGGCTCAACTCCCCTTCTGCCTTGCAAACATAAACAGGACTCAGTCCCTCCTGTGCTGATCTGCATCCTCTGTCAGCAGCACCGGCTCTGCTGGTACAGATGATCTGCGATCAGGCAAATCTGCAAGCCCTGGCTGAAGGTCAATTTGCTCTCTGTGTGCTGCAGAAAAGACCCAAGAGCTGTCTGCTGGGTGAAACACAAGTACAACATTTATTTGGAAAACAAGGCTACTTTTTTTTGTTCAAGTTGCTGCTTGACATTCCTGACTGAGCAATTTTATCAGTTCCCTTCTCTCCTATCTTTTCCACAGTTATCAAAAGGCCTAAAATTGAAGACAGGCTCTTTAAACGACTCAATCCATCGTGTATGAAAGAGATGTCTATCCTCCGCGATCAAAGTGCACTTCATTTATTTCAATAATAAAGAGCTGGACAATAAAATGGATGTTTTCTTTTCCTCAAGGGCAGCAACTTCACTTTTCCAGTTGCATTGTGGACTGAATTTAAACATACAACTCGCCAGTGAGTTTAGCTCTTTACAGATGAGAAAAGTAGAGGAACTCTGATCATAGCTTTGCTGTGATTTTTATGGTAGGAAATGTTACAGACGCACATTTAGAGTAAAATAAAAGTGGTGTTTACATTATTGGAATGATGCTGTATTTGCGACTGGTAGTATTAAGTAGTATTCATTATTTCAGTGCAGAGGGATTAGGGTATACAGTATTTCCCATAGCCCAGCAGAAGCTACATTATGTGTCTTTACCTGGTTAGAAAACTGTCTCCAGGATCCCCTGAATACAAACTAATCTGCAGCAACTGATGAAAAACACTTGATCACACTGGAGAAAGTCTCTAGGGCAGAGACACTGCATGAGCTGGCATTTAAGGACCAGCAATTCCTTTCTGTGCTCCACGTTTCCTTTGTGGCCTGCAGCGAGTTATTCAATGCCTCCATACTTCGGTCTTGTATAGATGTTATCAGGTCCAATACACTGAAAGATGCTTAGGCAGTGACTTTAACGGGGCCAGGGGAGAGACTGAGGCTGAAAAGAAGTTCGATACAGTCAGGTAACAGAGCTAAGGAAGGATTACTCGCAACCAACCTACCCTGCACAGCGACATTCCTGCTCTGAATTGTGCAATGAGGCTTTTTTGTACTCCAAACAGACCAAAGAGAAAATCTTCAGTTATCTCTGCTCTGCCAGCTATTAAGCCACTGGACAGTCACTAAGAGCGATCAAAAGACTTCTCCCTTCATTGCAGAACATCCCTGTAACTGTACCTGCCACTCCCCATGGGCAAGGCTTGCTGTACAATACCCATGAAGACAAGTTTATCCCATGCCATCATGATTAATCCCACTCCCGTTCTGCCACTTGACAACTCTATGTGGCAGAGAAATCCTTCACTAGCCTATTTCTGACCTTACCTTGAGCTCTGTTAATGCCTTCCCAAGGTGAATCTCAGGGCTTCTTGCAAATCAGCTGCTGCACCCATGACTAGTTGGCCCTCATGATTCACAGCTCCAATTGCAGCCCTGATCTCCTTCCTAGATGTCTTCTCTGATTTCTCACCCACAGGCCCATATAATGGGGGCATCATGTTATAAAGGTGATTAAAACACCTCCTGCTATCTGCCTGCACCAGAATTTGAGTACACCAACTGTGTTCAGCACCCACACTGAAACAGCCTTTATACTCTCCATGTTCACGTCTGGCAGTGCTTCCCCACGTGAATCACTTAGTGTGATGAAGCTATGGATCTTTTCACAGCTCTGCTAGTGACGCTCCATGACTGGGGTAGTTTGACTGCCTCCATTCCCCGTCTCTGCAACAGAACGATGGAGACGGGGCTAAATCAGCAAAGCAAAATGTTTTCCTACTTCCTCTCTTGTTATTTTAATTAAAGATTCAATCTAGCCTCAAGAGAATTTGCGGAATGCGGACTTCACCCAGGGCAGGTGAGTGAAAGCTGAGAGATGGGCAGGGAGGGGATTTGTTTTCATCAGGGGTCACTGCACATGGAGTTATAAGCAAGGACCCACCTGTCTTCCTGGGCAGCTGTGTGATGCCACACACACTGGTGCCTTCTGTCTAAACTAGTTGCATCTCCTGCTCTGGATTTACCTTCAGCGATGTCCTTTAAACTTGCTTTCTGCAGTGTAGCAAAGGGAACATGTTTGTCTGCTCTCATGGACAAATTGAAGAGAAAATGATGTAATCTCTGCCTGTTTTTCTCTTCTGTAGTGAAGAGAAAAACATCCATCCAGCTTAAAATATTAATGTTCAGGCACAGACTAGTTCTTTGGTTGCCTGTTCAACTGCGGTAATTAAAAAGAGAGGAAGGTGTGGCTAAAGTTTCAAATAGTTAGTTGAGATATGATAATTTGAATATATCTGACCCATTCTGTTCCTCTTCATAATTATAAAGGAAGATTGAACTCGATGTTAGAATTTGACCATTCAAAGTTTACATGGGAACATTTAAAAGGAGACTTTGATAACTAGGAAAGCAACTTTCTCTGCTCTTCCTTTTCCATGTAGGAGCCAGAGAACAGCGACCCTTTGCCAAGAGCGCAGTGCTTGTGCAATCGCTGCTCCTGGACTGGCTCCAACTGCCTTGTGGTAAATTGGCAGAGCATTTCACAATGGTTCTTACACCATGTACTACCAAAGAGAGCTGCTTCCTTGCCCTTCATAATGCCATACAATTAATCTCTTCTTCACTGTTCTTACAGTAAATGCTCTGCTGTCTGGTACTCTTCAGATGCAGCAGCTCTATTCTGCTTCTCTTTGGGAGCCTCCAAGGGGGATGGAGAAAAGAAGCTGTTGCCATGACCATAGACAACTATTGAAGTGATGTCTTCTAGCGTCCATAGGAAATAAGGAGTCTGAAGTCAGTTACAAGCATGTCCACGCAAACTATTCCTCAGCCTTTAGTCTATTCAAGAAGTGATGAACTGAAGATATAATGATGCTGGCACTTGACAGAGAGAGAGAACAGTACTGGCATGAAGAAATATCTAGCAACAAATCCCCACTCATCTCAGGGGACAGCAGCACTCACAGGGGCGAATGGAAAATTGTTCCAGATTTCCCATTCTTGAAGTTTGAGGACAACCCTTGTTTGTCTTCCTAACATAGAAAGAGTTGTGGGCTGAAAGTCCAGGTAGATTGTGAAGGCCTGAGCCAAGACCCCAAAAAAGGCAGCAGAAAAACCTTATTGCCATCCTTGACACCTGTGGACATAGAGGCTGTGAGCGAGCAGCAAACCTGGAGGTGAGAATGCGTGGGCATGAGAGATACAGCATTTCTTTTGCTGCCTGGCATCATGGATTGTCATTAAAGGCAGCAAAGAACAGAGATATTCCTCTGAGTCTCACTGTCATGCTCTCCCTATACTCAAATCAACCTCTGAGGTCAACAAAATCACTCCTTATCAGTCTTATGCTCTCCTTCTTCCCAGTCCACTCTGTGCCTACATCCATCACAAATGCTGGAACACTGCAAGAAATCCAACTCTCTTGTTTCATCCAGGCTGTGCCCTTCTCCTTTTACTAAGGCAAACACGGAATTTGGGAATAACACTGCTGTCCCAAAATGGACCCCACGCAACACAACCAAGTGAATATTTCACTTATCTCATCCCTATCATCCTCATGACACCTCTTCAACAGCACCCAGACAGAGCCGACATTAGACTTGTTAGTGCTTTGAATAGAAAGCAAATGCAAATGACTGTCACCTTGATCACACGGAGAATAACTTTCAAAACTACTGGGTTCTCCTCCAACTCAGCAGAGACACTTCCTGGTCATGTAGAATCAAAGAATTATCGAATGTTTTGGGTTGGAGGGAGCCTTAAAGGTCATCCAGTTCCAACTCCCCTGCCATGCACAGGGACACCTTCCATTGGATCAGGTTGCTCAAGAATCCATCCAACAAGTCTCACAGGAAAATAAAAAAATTCTTCCTCATATCTCATCTAAATCTCCCCTCTTTCAGCTCAAAACCATTCTCCTCTCTTGCTTTTAAAAATACATTCCTAGGACGAGGGACTCAGAAGGTCAACCATATCCACAACTGCATCAAAATAAGTATTGTCAGCAGAGAGAGGGAGGTGATTCTGCATCTCTAATCCACTCTTGTGAGACTTCAAATGGAGTATTGTGTCCAGTCCTGGAATGCCCAACAAAAGAAGGATATGGAACTGTAGGAATGAGTCCAGAGGAGGCCACAAAGATGATCAGAGAGCTGGAGGACCTCCACTATGAGGACAGGCTGAGAGAGTTTGGGTTGTTCAGCCTGGAGAAGACAAGGCTCCAGGGAGACCTCATAGAGACCTTCCAGTACCTGAAAGGGGCCTACAAGAAATCTTGGAGACACTTTTTCCAAGGGCATATAGTGCTAGGACGTAATGGCTTTGAATTGAAGCGAGGGAGATTTAGACCAGACATTAGGAAGAAATTCATCATGATCAGGTGGTGCGACACAGGAGCAGGTTGCCCAGGTAAGTTGTGGGTGCCCCATCCTTGGAGGTGTACAGGGTCAGGTTGGATGAGGCTTTGAGCAGCCTGGTCCAGTGGGAGGTGTCCCTGCTCATGGCATGGGGANCCTGTTCAACTGCGGTAATTAAAAAGAGAGGAAGGTGTGGCTAAAGTTTCAAATAGTTAGTTGAGATATGATAATTTGAATATATCTGACCCATTCTGTTCCTCTTCATAATTATAAAGGAAGATTGAACTCGATGTTAGAATTTGACCATTCAAAGTTTACATGGGAACATTTAAAAGGAGACTTTGATAACTAGGAAAGCAACTTTCTCTGCTCTTCCTTTTCCATGTAGGAGCCAGAGAACAGCGACCCTTTGCCAAGAGCGCAGTGCTTGTGCAATCGCTGCTCCTGGACTGGCTCCAACTGCCTTGTGGTAAATTGGCAGAGCATTTCACAATGGTTCTTACACCATGTACTACCAAAGAGAGCTGCTTCCTTGCCCTTCATAATGCCATACAATTAATCTCTTCTTCACTGTTCTTACAGTAAATGCTCTGCTGTCTGGTACTCTTCAGATGCAGCAGCTCTATTCTGCTTCTCTTTGGGAGCCTCCAAGGGGGATGGAGAAAAGAAGCTGTTGCCATGACCATAGACAACTATTGAAGTGATGTCTTCTAGCGTCCATAGGAAATAAGGAGTCTGAAGTCAGTTACAAGCATGTCCACGCAAACTATTCCTCAGCCTTTAGTCTATTCAAGAAGTGATGAACTGAAGATATAATGATGCTGGCACTTGACAGAGAGAGAGAACAGTACTGGCATGAAGAAATATCTAGCAACAAATCCCCACTCATCTCAGGGGACAGCAGCACTCACAGGGGCGAATGGAAAATTGTTCCAGATTTCCCATTCTTGAAGTTTGAGGACAACCCTTGTTTGTCTTCCTAACATAGAAAGAGTTGTGGGCTGAAAGTCCAGGTAGATTGTGAAGGCCTGAGCCAAGACCCCAAAAAAGGCAGCAGAAAAACCTTATTGCCATCCTTGACACCTGTGGACATAGAGGCTGTGAGCGAGCAGCAAACCTGGAGGTGAGAATGCGTGGGCATGAGAGATACAGCATTTCTTTTGCTGCCTGGCATCATGGATTGTCATTAAAGGCAGCAAAGAACAGAGATATTCCTCTGAGTCTCACTGTCATGCTCTCCCTATACTCAAATCAACCTCTGAGGTCAACAAAATCACTCCTTATCAGTCTTATGCTCTCCTTCTTCCCAGTCCACTCTGTGCCTACATCCATCACAAATGCTGGAACACTGCAAGAAATCCAACTCTCTTGTTTCATCCAGGCTGTGCCCTTCTCCTTTTACTAAGGCAAACACGGAATTTGGGAATAACACTGCTGTCCCAAAATGGACCCCACGCAACACAACCAAGTGAATATTTCACTTATCTCATCCCTATCATCCTCATGACACCTCTTCAACAGCACCCAGACAGAGCCGACATTAGACTTGTTAGTGCTTTGAATAGAAAGCAAATGCAAATGACTGTCACCTTGATCACACAGAGAATAACTTTCAAAACTACTGGGTTCTCCTCCAACTCAGCAGAGACACTTCCTGGTCATGTAGAATCAAAGAATTATCGAATGTTTTGGGTTGGAGGGGGCCTTAAAAGTCATCCAGTTCCAACTCCCCTGCCATGGACAGGGACACCTTCCATTGGATCAGGTTGCTCAAAACTCCATCTCACAGGAAAATAAAAAAAAATCTTCCTCATATCTCATCTAAATCTCCCCTCTTTCAGCTCAAAACCATTCTCCTCTCTTGCTTTTAAAAATACATTCCTAGGACGAGGGACTCAGAAGGTCAACCATATCCACAGCTGCATCAAAATAAGTATTGTCAGCAGAGAGAGGGAGGTGATTCTGCATCTCTACTCCACTCTTGTGAGACTTCAAATGGAGTATTGTGTCCAGTCCTGGAATGCTCAACAAAAGAAGGATATGGAACTGTAGGAATGAGTCCAGAGGAGGCCACAAAGATGATCAGAGCGCTGGAGGACCTCCGCTATGAGGACAGGCTGAGAGAGTTTGGGTTGTTCAGCCTGGAGAAGACAAGGCTCCAGGGAGACCTCATAGAGACCTTCCAGTACCTGAAAGGGGCCTACAAGAAATCTTGGAGACACTTTTTCCAAGGGCATATAGTGCTAGGACGTAATGGCTTTGAATTGAAGCGAGGGAGATTTAGACCAGACATTAGGAAGAAATTCATCATGATCAGGTGGTGCGACACAGGAGCAGGTTGCCCAGGTAAGTTGTGGGTGCCCCATCCTTGGAGGTGTACAGGGTCAGGTTGGATGAGGCTTTGAGCAGCCTGGTCCAGTGGGAGGTGTCCCTGCTCATGGCATGGGGATTGGAACTAGACGATCTTGAAGGTCACTTCCAAGCCAAACCATTCCATGATACTACGATTCTATGAGTCCCAGGAAGGGAGATGTTTTCCTCTTCCACTAGCCACTCAGCTCCATGACAGAAATAGCTTTATTTTGTTGGGACATTTGATCTCCTACCTGCTAAGCCAACAAACACTAGAGTGGGATGCATCTGACAAAATACACACACGTACTGCAGAGAGGCCTCCAGGTGACCTAGTCCTCAACTTTGAAAGATGCCTTTCAAAACCAGTGAAGGGGAAAATGTAATCCACAGTGCCATTATTTTTTTGATGAGGCTGCTGTCTACAGCAGTTCTGATGAATTGTGCATGTGTCTACCTGACTACCAAAATAAAGAGGTATGGTGATTCACCCTAGAGACATCTACGTTATAGAAGTAAGGTTGTACTTCCTCCAGATGACTCCCACTCGGGATTTTCTGTCTTGCTTCAGTCTTTTTGTGACTGTGCAGATTTTCGAAGGTTACCGTCTTCCGCATTTTCTGTCGATTGGTGCTCCCACAACTTTTGACCTGGCCACGTAGATCCCAATGACGGGAACTGGTGTCTGTGCTATGCTGTTCTTTTTATTGTGCTGGATGCCTATGGCAACACGCACCGTAAGCTGTTATTATTATTTAGCAAGGGTTACTATTTAGATCAGCTCATGAGAAGGTGTCTAAGTCTGTTTCTGGTGATAGACATTGCTACAAACACGGGATATGCAGCTGTAGCGTGAGGGACAGACTTCCTGATACATCTACTAGTCATGGAACCATTAAGGTTGGGAAAGACCTCTAAGATCATCCAGTCCAACCATCAGCCCAACACCACCGTGCCTACTAAACCACGGCTGAAAGTGCCATGTCTACACCTGTTTTGAACACCTCCAGGGAAGGAGACTCCACCACTTCCCTGAGCAACTTTTTCCAAGATTCGTCCACTGCTGATGGTATTGAAGGGTTGACAAATTGATGCCAATCACTTCAATGCTCAGTTGCAGGTTCATTTACAGTCCCTGATTTTGACAAAGGTAAATGAGATCTTAAGTTAACCGGAAGAACTCCATTTCCTTTCTCCTCTCCTCTGCACAATCAAATCCTACTTGATAAAGACAGAAAACCTCCCCACTAAGGGGAACATGGTACCAAGAGATACACTTTGATTGGCCATTCTTTGCATGTTTTACCTTCCTGACTTACTGCAAAAGGTTACTCGGAGAGTGACAGTGCCATCAGCTGATCAAAGTGTGAACCAAGATATCAGAGACTCACAACCAATAGCACCCCCTATGAACACTCCTGGTAACCTTCAGACCTGGCTAGACATCATCCAGCTTTCAGATGGAAAATCACTATGTTCACAAGGTCCTCTCACATGCTGCAGCTTGCACTTATGGAGCAAAATGTAAAGGCTTTCACATATGGTTTGTGGCAGCTACTACCAGGACAGAAAGACAGAATCACAACATAAATTAATGTGAGAGGGTTTCATCTGATGACACATCCAGGCCGTGATAGTCTTTCAAAGGGGCTGAGATCCATTCTCTGATCCTGACAACAACTGGCAGAGCTCATGCCCACATAGGTGAATTTTCTTATTCCCTCGAACCTTAACAGCCAAATGTGAAGCATCTGGACCTGGGGGTGTTGGTTGACAGCCGACTGAACATGAACCAGCAGTGTGCCCAGGTGGCCAAAAACATCTTGGCTTGTATCAGAAACAGCATGACCAGCAGATCCAGGAAGGTTCTTCTCCCTCTGTACTCAGCACTGGTGAGACCGCTCCTTGAATCTTGTGTTCAATTCTGGGCCCCTCAGCACAAGAAGGATGTTGAGGTTCTGGAGCAAGTGCAGAGAATAGTGACAAAGCTGGTGAAGGGGCTGGAAAACAAGTCTTATGAGGAGCGGCTGAGAGAGCTGGGGTTGTTTATCCTGGAGAAGAGGAGGCTGAGAGGAGACCTCATTGCTCTCTGCAACTACCTGCGGGGAGGCTGTAGAGAGCAGGGTGATGGTCTCTTCTTCCAAGTGACAGGAAACAGGACAAGAGGGAATGGCCTCAAGCTCCACCAGGGGAGGTTCAGGCTGCACATTAGGAAAAAAATTTCACTGAAAGGGTCACTGGTCACTGGAACAGGCTTCCCAGGGAGGTGGTTGAGTCACCTTCCCTGGAGGTGTTTAAAGGACAGGTGGACAAGGTGCTGAGGGACATGGTTTAGTGTTTGATAGGAATGGTTGTACTCAATGATCTGGTGGGTCTTTTCCAACCTGGAGATTCGATGAGTGTATGATCCTTGCCCAATGCTATATTTCAGAGTGTGCCTGGGAACTGCCTGGGACACATCCAGTGGGTTCAGTACATAACAGGTCCAGGGAACATGCAAACTGCTACACGTCCTGTACACTCCACAAGTCCATGGTAGGACCAGTTCAAGATATGGAGCCCTATGTTGCCTGACTTTTAGATATCCATCCCTCTGGGTGAGAGGAGACCTCATTGCTCTCTACAACTACCTGAAAGGAGGTTGTAGAGAGGAGGGAGCTGGCCTCTTCTCCCAAGTGACAGTCCAACCAAGGGAGACCATCACCATCACCACCAAGGGAGGTGGTTTGATAGGAATGGTTGGACTCGATGATCCAATGGGTCTCTTCCAACCTGGTGATTCTATGATTCTATGAAACATGTTGGACACTTTACATGCCCTCTGCAAATGCATGTGAGACTTGCATTCCCAGGGCTGACCAAACACAACTGGTGAAGTGGTGCTTGAAGGGATTGTTCTCAACCCTGTGGCTAGAAGAGGTAGGTTCCTCTTCTTTCAATGATACAGAGTCCGTATCATTGAAATCCCTTCGTTTCCTTTCAGAGCGCTGATCACAGCTCAATTCTTTTTTCAAAAATACACCAGGGGTGGAGGATTTCCTCTCATCTGAGAAGCACACCTGCTTTTTAGCCTAGAGGTCAATGTGCTTCAGCCAGAACTTGGGAGATGGGAATACAGTTTCCTTCTCTCCTTGGAGAAGTTCAATTTTCCATCTCACATCTTCAGACAGAGCGTCCAAACCACCAAAATAAAGCACAAGCATGGAAGAAAAAAGGTAAGAGCTCATTAGAGATTAACTGAGTCAGTGATGGGACTCTGGATTTCCCTTTGATACACCCCTTTGTGGAGACACGTGTGTTTTGGACCAAATAAGCCCTGGAAGACCTAAAGAGATCCTAGGGGAAGGGTGCTCACAACGTCATGCTCACTTTCACCCTTCTCCAGCCCAATGAAACTTGCATTCCTTTCTGCCCAGTGGCAGAGTTTCATTAGGAGGGTGGGGAGCAACTCCACCCAAACAAGCCTATTAGTACATACCCTTGAGAGGTGGGAGCTTCAGTTACTTGAACACATTATCAAGCATCACTGCAGCCATGGTCACGGTTAGTATGTTTTCCCACTACTGAGTCATAGACAGAGATGGTAGAGCCCATCCACACTGTCATTCAAATGTTCCCCGGTAAAAATTTCCCCTCCTTGAGTCACAGGATCTGAACTCAAGTTGTCTCAAGGCTGATGAGCAGTCTCTCTATTTCCCTGTACTCCAGCCATCACCAGGATATCTGGAAACCTGATAAGGAGCTCCCAGGTAGACTTATCACAGAATCATACACTTGTTTGAAAAAGACCTTTGTGAGACGATTGCAGGGACACAGTGTCAAACACTGTTGGTTGACGCTCAGCTCATGACAGATGGATTCATTACACTTGGGGCTGGAGTGGCTGTTGATATAAGACATCTAATTCTGGTTTGGGCAATGCAGGAGAGAAGGTGGTAAATCAGAGCTGGTTCAGAGGACCACTGGAAGGATTAAAGCCCTGGAAGACATGTCTTTCGGGAAGGAGTCAGAAAGCCAACCAAAGTCCATCAAAGGGATATCCTAGACAAAATGTGTCTCTGTGGAGAAGAGGAAAATTGCAACAGTGATCAATTAAATATAGTAGAGGGGTACAATGAGAGCCACTGGCTGTAGGAGCTGTATAAATGAGAGGAGAATTATTTTACATGTGGCACATTATCACAGGTATAAACTGGAGGGGGGCAGATTTGGGCTTGATATAAAGAATAATTTCTTCACCATGACAGTGGTTCCACACTGGCACAAGTTGCCAAAGGAATCTGTGGCTGCCCCATCCCTGGAGGTGTTCAAGGCCAAGTTGGATGGCACCTTGGGCAGCCTGATCTAGTGGGAGGTGTCCCTGCCCATGGCAAGTGGGTTGGAACTAGATGATCTTTAAGGTCCCTTCCAACCCTAACTATTCTAAGATTCTATGATCAGTCACTGGAACAGCTTATCGAAGCTTGATGTCTACTGACCATCACAGGACATCTCTACAAAATTTGGTTTCTTTTTCATTCAAACAAGAATTGACTGTAATGGAAGTTAGATCAGATAGTTATAAAGCACGTTGCCTTCTCACCTGTGAGCACTGCACCTGCATCATCTGCCTTTCCTTGCATATGTGATAAGTAGAGAGAGATCATATCCATCAAGGTTACCTTATAAATCAGGACAGTCTCATAGAGAGAGGCTAGTAGTGATTTTGAATTGATACTACTGAAAATTCAGAGAGGCTTTTGGCACACAAACTTTTCTTACTCCACACCGTGACTCATTTATATTCTCTGATCTTTAGACCCGAAGTGACATTTCCCTTGTGTCCCTTATGGTTCCTGTCAGTCAGCGATCAAAACATTGTGCAGGGTTTATTCTGCCACTAACAAAGGCAGATGGGAATTTAGGTCCTCCTGAGCCCTAGGAGCTGTCTAAGGCTGTCCTGACTGCTGCATCACACCACTCCTTTCACATGTTTATAAAGCTCCATCTTAAAGCGGGTGGGTTTTCTACCTTGCCTTTGCTTTTAGAAAGGACCCATTTAACTCATGCTGCTCTTAACTCTGTTCTGCTTCAGTGTGATCTTTTAGCACACAGAGTTTTCCTTTCTGTAGCCCTCTTTTCAAGGCTTGAAATGGATTTCTAGGAAAAAAATATTATTTCTCCACTCAATCTCTGTTCTGCCAAGCTGAAAGTGGCCAGTGCTTTCTAGTGTTATCTTTTGGGGTGCATGCTGTTCTTCTAGTCTTCCCACTAGATTCCATCTGCATTTTTCCCCCATCAGGACATCAATTTTTTTCTTGACAGGAGAAATTCCAGGTGAGAAGTCACCAGGGCTGGTGGCACTTTCCTAATCATTCTGCTCACAGCCTCCCTTACACCCCACTACATCACCTGTATTTGTTTGTATTTGGTTTTGGTTTTGTTTTCAGTGCTCTGTCCTAGTGATCTTTAGATCAACAAATACCTCTAGGTCTTCCCTTCACATTTTTACTGGCACAGTCCCAGATTTTCTCTCCCTTAAGTATGACACTCCTGCACACTCAGTCAGTCTGCAGGAGCTTTAACAACCTCAGCTCTGGGGGTTTCCAGATGCTCTGCCTTATAGCAAACATCTCAAACCTTTTTCAAGCCACCAGACAGAGTTCAGTGCAATTGCACTGGCCAGAGGCAAAGAATCCTACTGTGCTGATGCATCCTGTGTTCAGACAACACAGTGATGAACAGCCTCTACCAAGCTGGACAACCTCACTTAGTTTCCTACTTATTATGCTATTCCTGCAGCCACACTGATTTGTTCCAAAGCTCTTTCAGTATGTAATGCCTTCCAAGAACAGGCAAACCACTATAACACACCTGTATGGACAATTCCATTTCATCAAACTGCACATCATCTGCCAAGTAGCCTTTTAGCACTGAGAACACTGGAGTGCCAACTCTGCTGTGCTTACCTATCGAAGCATAACCATGTTGTATGCTTAAAGCACTGTACTTTTTCCAGTTTCATGACTTTTAATTAAGATACTGCTGAAATGTGCCTTGAACTTGCTACTTACAAGAAAGAGTCTCTATATAACCATGTATGGTGGCTTTCAGAACAGAGTCTTTCCTATATAGCCCTCCACAGGAGGGCTACAAAGATGATCAGAGGGCTGGAGCACCTCTGCTATGAGGACAGGCTGAGAAAGTTGGTGTTGTTCAACCTGGAGAAGAGATGGCTTCAAGCAGACCTTACAGTGGCCTTCCAGTATCTGAAGGGGGCCTACAAGAAAGCTGGGGAGGAACTTGTTCCAAGGGCATGGAGTGATACGATGAGGGTCAATAGCTTTAAATTGGAGAGGGAGAGATTTAGATTAGAGGTGTCCCTGCCTATGGCAGTAGGGTTGGGACTAGATGATCTTAAAATCCCTTCCAAGCCAAACCATTCTAAGATCCTATGACTCTATATACCCCAGGAAGTGTGTTTGCGCTGTTTTCCTTCATGTACCTGGTCTCTGGCAGCACAGCAAGATAAAAGATAAATGATGGCTTTCACTCTCACAACCAATCTAGCATTAGGGTGCATGTGTTTCCCTTCCTTTCCCACGCACGGCACTGATCCTGCTGTCCCAGCTCAGTCGGCTTTGTGTCATCCGTGACTGTGGAAATTTTCATTAGCAATGCTTCTCAGGTTACTGAGAACCCTTTAGGGAGCTGCACTTCCACCCCACAAAAGCCCCGTTCTCAAACTAGGAAAAAGGATGGGCACGGTAGCAATGCCCACACGTATCACCACAAGCCTGTGACAAGCAAACCCCCAGTCATTAAATCAGCTTGTGCGCTCACCTTGCCTCTACCTCTGAAATCTCTGGGTACTTCACAGGGATTCGCAAACTTTTTTTCCTTTAGCTTATTTGGCTATTTGACAAGAAATTGCGTAATGCTGCGATTTTCTACCCTGGATGACAACAAAAATCTATCATTTTTTCCCATGAAATATAAAACACCATTGGCTCTGCTGAAGGGAGAAGCAAAGCCTTTCTCCTGACCTGGAAGTTATTTAAGCTCTTTCCGTAAATAAATCGCAAGATATGAAAAAAAAAAAAAAAAACCCAGCTGTGTTTGAAGGGGTATCCACAAAGAGAAACTTTCTATCAGGAAGGTACTGCAGTGGTAAAATTTATGGGTTTCTCCACATCAGGCTTCTTTCCCAGCTTTAGAACAAAATCTGTTAGATAGCTGATACCTTTGCAAAAGGAGGCACAGTGCCTGCTCTGCTAGCATGAACTGGGACCTGAAAAAAAATTAATATAGGCAAACTCTAGACTTGGAAACATCATCTCCCATCCTTACCTCCATTGGTCTTTCAAGTGACTCCCATGCTCAGAAGCTTGGTATCAAAGTACATCTTATAAGCTCCTGGGAGCCAGAAACCAGGCTTGCTTTTGCACTGGATTTGGGAAAAATAGACATGCTTTGGTCAAACTCAGCTGCTCCAGCTTCCTGACAGCCAACCTGGAGTGCAGCTCAGCATGAAAACAGAGCACATGTTTTGGTGAGGTTAAGACAATCTGCGTGGAGTCCCAGACTGCTGCCGCTTGCATCTCGACTGGTGTTACCCAATGCCACACGTGTGACACAACTCAGCTCTTGGCTCGCGAAGCCAGGCTTGAAGCAACACACATACCTTGTCACATTCCCCATCCAAGCACTGGCACGGGGCCACCCCTTGCAGTGTAAGCTGTGTTTTTCTTTTTCCATGGGACCAGCCCCAGGATATAAACGTGAAGAAGAGATGAGCAGGAGTTTGCTCTTTGCGGTGATGTCACCTCCTTGGGCAACTTGCTCCTTTACAAATCCCAATCCAGTTTGGAGCTGAGCTTTTCCCTGGTCAGCCCAAGGGAATCCACCCACAGGATCAACAGGAGGTGGATGGTGGGAAAATATATAAAGCTCCCTGGGAACAGTCTTCCTTTACTGTCGCAAATGCACGGATCTGCTCTCAGCATGAAGACACTTCTGATTGGACTCCTGTTTGGCCTGGCATACGTGGAATTGGGTAAGATTGCTGCATTTCTGACACTGCTGGGACCCCCTAGTAAATGCCTGGGAGGGGAGGGAAAAGGCATCAATGCAGAAAGACCTAGTAATTCACAGGTAAGGAGAATAACAACTTCATTTATTTAAGAAGGTCAATGGAGAGGATGAAGGGGAGAGGGGATATGAATTCGTGATGGGGAGAAACGTGATATCTGATAGAGAGCACTGCACGTTGTTTGGACTCACAGGTGATTGCCTGTTACTTGTCCCTTCTCACTCGGCACCCCAGGATGGAGGGGACTGACACGCTTTTTTATAATTCGTGTCACAGGGTGGTACAAGTATGGGCAAGGACTTGAACCAATAGCTTCTGTTTAACCTGCCTACCTGCCCCAGCAGGGACTAGATGGCAAATGTTCACCTTGAGTTCCTGCCACCCCTAAAACTGTCCAGCTGGATGCTGAAAGTGCTGAAAACCAGAGAGAGAGGCTTCAATGTAGGCATGGGTGAGGGCATGAGAAATAATAAGGACATTGAAATCTTCATTAAACTACCTGATACAAGGTTTTCATTTACTTCTAGAGATTAAGAGAGAGAGAGAGCGAGAGAGATAAAGACTGGAAGTACCCCTGGATCTGTTTGCGTTTGGTCTCTGATGTGTCTGGATCTTGTGCAAGCTGGCAGCAGGGTCTGATCATCGCTGCATTCTTACCCCGTCCTTTTATGACACACTACAAATACATCCTTGGCCTAGAACAGAGTCATCCTTGGGGTGACATTAACCCAGTGGATTTTAACTTACAGCCCACAGGCCGCAGAGATCCTAAGGTTGTTTCACAGGGCTTTGAAATATCTCAGAGGAAAGGCAGCGTGGGCAGGGTTTGAACACCTCCGTTTGGAGGCACGACAGCATGGAGATCATCCAAGGGGTTGCAAATGGAACAAGGCTGAAAGGCATGCACCTTGCAATTCTTTACGCATGGGTCTCTTCAGGCTGCATTGGTTTTCTTTTTAAAATCTCTACTCTCATCACCCTTTCCACCTGTCCATAAAGCAAACTCAGCTGCTGGCTGTAGGACATGCTCTGGGTTAAACGCACTGCAGAGCTGAAGCAGGACAAGTGTCATTACTTCTGTACAGCTATTGCATTTTTTCACATTTGAGTACTGGCTGGGTTTGATTTTTTCCTTTCTCTCTTCCTTTCAAGGTATTTAACAGGTCATGTATTATGTTTCTTCTCCTCCTTCTGGGTCTAGTCCTGTCCTGGATTTAACAGGATTGCTGAGGAACTGAGAGAGCAGGTTTCCACCCACAGATCTCAAAGCATTTTACGGAAACAGAGAAGCATCATAATTCTTTGCTTTACACTTGAGACTGAGGCAGAAATGTCTTTTCTGGGACGATCCACTGGGAGGCAGCTGGTCTAGGCACAGCTCTTGCAGCTCAGGAGTCTGACTCTATATCACTCATTTTCTAGAGGTTTGAAATCAAGGGGTAGAAGCTGCTGTCAAACAGTGGTGGATGATGAATTATTGGCCTCAGGTCAGGTTACTGTCCTCTGTGTTCGGTACTTCTCTTTCGCTCTGGTCCTCACAGATTTTGCATGTCCACAGCGATCTTCCTACAAAATCACTACCCTCCAAGTGCCGCACCTAGAATCAGTGAAGGATAAGGGGCTGAGGGTTTTCTTCCTTAAACCTGCTCTTAACTGGAAGCAACTTCCCCAGAGTCCATGGTGCTGTCCTGCTCACCACAGAAATGGTGAGATTTGGAAACCAAAAGTTACAGATCAGTTTCTCAGATGCTTTAAACCAGCACTGCTCCATCCATGCCTCAATAAATCTTACACCCTCATAGACATCCTTGTGCTTGCCACAACGTTTGTCTTTTCTCTCTCACGACACGTTAAAAATACAGAACAACCTCTGATGGGGCATTTGGAAGGGATCTACAGAGGTCCTCAGCTTAGGAAAACAGGGATGGTCCCACTGCCCCTGCTTACAAAGGGTATGGCACAAGATCACCTCCACTGCTCACACTAAGACATCCTTCCTACCTCTGCAAAGAGGATGAAGGAAGTTTTTGCTTTATTGCACGGCTGAATTTTCCAAAGGAGGTGGAAAACAGCAGGTGCTGAAGAACTGTAACATGAAAACATCGTCTCTGCAATTTTGCCAATAGATGGCAGTGGACGCATTTGAGTGGTTCCTCAGACTGAGCAGTAGAACAGAAAATATCAAACCAGGCTGATTTCTGTCACCAAGGCACACCAGCACGCTTGGTATCTGCCACGTCTGCACGGACAGGTCTCCTACTGAGGCTTTTGAGTAGCTGCTGAGATCAATCCTTGCATATGTAAAGGTATCCCAGTGTCAGCAGGCAGCCAGCAAGAGCTTTGCAGCATCATCTCTTGTAAAAAGCAGTGGTAACCCCTAATGTAGGTGTGTTTTAGGCAACATTCATGTCTTAGGATCTCTGATACGGATCTGAAATTTAAATTCTGCTCTCAGCTACTAAGTTTTGCTGAAATCCCTCTAAGCAAGCGTGAAGGAGTTGTCACTAAGGGTAGAGGGACAGCAGAACTTCCAGTCTTTCAGTACTGGTGAATGCTGCTCTCAACACAAGGAACTGGTTTGCTCTGTGTTACAGCATTTCTTACAGATGATGCAAAGTTTCTATCATAGTTGCTCAAGAAATAGATCCCCCCTAGACCCCTTCTTTTTTTGGGCTGCTGAACCCCCAAAGTAGTGATCATCGAATCCTAGAATCACAGAATCCTAGAATGGCTTGTGTGGAAAGAAGCTTAAAGATTATCCAATTTCAGCTCCTTATCATGGGCAAGAACACCTGCCACTGGATCAGATTGCTTCCACGGAAAGGGCACCCACAAATTCCCTGGGTAATCTGTTCCAGTGTCGCACCACTCTGATCATGAAGAATTCCTTCTTAACGTCTGGTCTAAATTTTCCCCCCTTCAATTCAAAGCCATTACTCCTCATCCTAGCACTATATGCCCTTGGAAAAAAAGTGTCTTACATTTCTTGTAGGCCCCTTTCAGGTACTGGAAGGCCACTATGAGCTCTCCCCGGAGCCTTCTCTTCTCCAAGCTGAACAACCCAAACTCTCTCACCCTGCCCTCATAGCAGAGCCACTCCAGCTCTCTGATCATCTTTGTAGCCACCCTCTGGATGCATTCCAAGTGTTCCATATCCTTCTTTTGTTGGGGATTCCAGAACTGGACACAATATTCCAAGTGGGGACTCACGAGAGTGGAGTAGAGGGGCAGTATCCCCTCCCTCACTGCGCTGGCCACAGTTCTTTTGATGCAGCCCAGGACATGGTTGTCCCTACAGGTTGTGAGCAAGCATCGCTAGTTAGTGTCGAGTTTCTCATCAATCACACTCAACTCCCACAACAAAATCCTTGTTCTTTTGGTGCTGGGGTTTGGTCTTTTCTCCTGACAAATCTAAGTCTGCCAATGCCTCCAGATGCACTTAGTTTCCAAGACCACTGCATCTTGGTCAAGGGGACTGTCACATAGTCCCCACCACAGATCGGAGAAACTGCAGACTTGCTGTTTGTCTTTGCTGCTGCGAGCACCTCAGATCAATTCTGTTCCCCTCTGCAGGCCAGTCCTTACGATGTTACACGTGCGAGAAACCAACGGATATTGCTCTGTGCAGAACCGTCTCCATATGCCCCCCAAAAGCCAACGTGTGCACAACAACACTGCACTCTGTAGACTCAGGTAAGTTCGTGGCTTGCTGTAAGCACTCATGGGGAGAGATCATCAAATAGCAAAATGGTTTGGATTGGAAGGTACCTTAAAGATCATCCTGTTCCAACCTCCCCGCCGTGGGCAGGGACACCTCCCACTGGATCAGGTTGATCTGGCCTTAAACACTTTGAGGGAGGAGGCATCTGCAGCTTCCCTGGGCAGCCTGTAGCAGTTCCTCACCACCCTCACAGGAAAGGATTTCTAGTCTAAATCTTTCCCTCTCCAATTTAAAGCTATTGCCCCTCATCCTATCACTCCATGCTCTTGGAATATAAGTTCCTCCCCAGCTTTCTTGTAGACCCAGCAGGTACTAGAAGGCTGCTAGAAGGTCTCCCCAGAGCCTTCTCTTCTCCAGGCTTAAAAACCTCAACTGTCTCAGTCTGTCCTCATAGCAGAGCTGCTCCAGCACTCTGATCATCTTTGTGGCCCTCCTCTGGATCCATTCCAACAGCTCCATATCCATCATCTGTTGAGGATTCCAGGTCTGGGTCACAGGACTCATCATGAGAGCAGAGAAGAAAGGCAGAATCAGCTCCCTCTCCCTGATGGCCGTACTTTTTTTGATGCAGCCCAGGCTACAATTGGCCTTCTGAGCTATAAGTGCACATTACTGGCTCAAGAACTTACTTCTCTTTATTTACTGTGAATACTTTGCTTTTAAGCTATTGTACAAAATCAGTATTTCTCTATGTCAGCTGTCTGCACATTCCTTCACCATTTATTTCTCTCTCTTACTCATCTTGCCCTCTCCAATCTGCCTGTTTCAGGTTACCCCTTTTTTGGCAACGTCACTGTGACCAGAAGCTGTGAGGAGGAATGCCACTTGTCTGGTGGGATAGGGGCAAACAAGCCCAAGACGTGCTGCTACACCGACCTCTGCACCGATGACGGCAGGAGCAGAAATGGGGCAGGAAGGAGCTCTGCAGCACTGGGTCTGATGGCCATGGTTGCTGGCACGCTCCTCCAGTGTGCTCTGTGATGTCAAAAAAAGCACGTGCTCCAGCCCAAACACACCTACTCCTCTCTCTGTTGAGCTCCCTCAGGAACTCTTAGATGCCTCGGGAATAACCTTCTTCACTGATGCGTATCTTTACCCATCTTCGATGTTGTGAGTTCAAGAGGATTTAAGCCAAGAGTTTGGACTTCTGGACCTAAACCCCTCAAATTTCCAGTTCCCAGATGCTAACAAGATGTTCCCTGCCTTCACCTTCTGGTGGTCCTCAGGACCCACACCTCCTCCCTCCCTTTCCTCTGTGGGGAGCAGTAGTGGATGAAGCTCTGCAGCTCTGTGCACCAGGAGGGACTGGTGCTCTGAGGTCACCCTCAGCCAAGAGCAGGGGCTGTACGTACACTGGATTTGGACAGTGCTTTTTTTTTTCAGATGTGCTCAAACTCCCATGCAACCTGTGCCTATGTACCTCTAGTAAGTCTATGTGCATAACCCCTAGAACTCCTGCAACCCTCCACCAGGAGCTTGGCTCATTTTCTTTTTGATTTTGGTGCCACCTCCTGAGTCAGAGTAGAAGACTCAGCTACTCGGAGTAGCAGAATGTTGGTGACCTCTCAGTACCTGCTCAGCAGGGTGCAGGTTGGGCTTGCAGAAAGCTAGCACTTAATTCTGTCTAGAATAAGCTGTAGAGTAAGTTCAGAAGGTCTCAGCCTTCATATGTTAAGATAACATGTATTTCTTTCTATTTTGAAGCTTGCCTAGCCAAACCCCTCGGTCTTTGCCAGAGCTCAAGTTGCAATTAGAACAACCGGATTTCCCTTTACTAGATGCTTTCAAGCAACTCTTTCTGTTACTCTGCCCTCCTACGTCCTTTCACAGAAGGAGCTGCAGGAAAGGAAAAGTAATGATTATCCCAGACACTCAGCTCAGGGAAAAACCAAGGGTTTCACTCACACCAGTTAACAGTGCTACTGAGTCCCCACTGGAGATTTGCTGCATTCTCCATTGGAGCAGCTGTAAGATCGATTTTGATGCCCTGTCTGCTGTAAAACCAGATGAAGTGAAAGCAGATAAAAATGAGCCAGGCTTGCCTGTCTTGCCACCCTCACCAGTGGTGAGAGCCAGTGCACTTGGCTATTTGCTCTGTTCTTATCTCAAAGACTCATCCAGGAGACAACCTACAAAAGCAAGAGCAGAATAGAATATAGGTACATCCCATGAACCTTCTTTGTGCATTTATCCCATCCCTACAACATCCTCTGTAGCAAAGTCCATTTTTACCCTCTTTCCATAAGAAACCAGCCAGAAAACTAAAGCAGGGGGGAGGAGGAGGGGGGAAGGGGGAAAGTAATTGGTTTTTTTCTTCACTACGCAGAGGTAATTGTTTCTCAAGGTCTCTCTCAGCACCACGTGCAGGAAACAGTTGACAAGGCATTGCAGATCTTGGCAGAAACTGCTGTGCACACCTGGGGCTCAGGAGGTTGATGAGACATTTTTTTCTGGAAGTGAAACGCTCTGGACTTCAGTAAAACAGTCACAGCTTCCCTGAGAAAACCTTTCAAAGCTGTGGTCTACTGTGGGGGGTGCTGGGAGGGTGAGTAGGGGAATCCCATTAAGAGGATAATGACTGGGACCTGCTCCAATATTGATTTTACACCCACCCATGCAGGCACAGAGCACCGACATCTGCTTCCTACTCATCTGTTTCCCTGTTCCACAACCACTCTTATACATCAAGCCAGAAGCAAATCACCATCACTAGCATCCTTAGGCCACATCACTTTTTCCATCTTGGATTCAACCTATGGAATAAGTTACTGTCCCCAGTGGCCTTTCCACACTGGCTGCAGGGTCTTGTGCTGTGCTAATGTGGGCTGAACTTTCCTCCATTTATTGCACATGCAGATGGGGCAGGATCAGGATGCAGAGAGACTGGGAGGGTGAGGGTTCCCTTCTGGGTGAGAATCTAGCAAATAAAGTTGGATCCTCCAGTTTGCAGCCTGCAGCATCTTTCTTGTGTTCTCATCCTTTGCCCAAGAGGGAGCATGGGGCAGCACAGGCTGCAGAGAGGGCATAGAATCATAGAATGGTTTGGGTTTGTGAAAAACACTCATTTATTGGTAAAATATTAAAAAGGACAAAGTCTTCAAAGCAAAGATGATAATTTTCATTATACAATTCAGCGCTGAATCGGATGCCCTTCTAAAAAAGGCATAAAATCCTACAGAAAACAGCGAGTACATATACTAGTTTTAAACAAAGAATATAAATCTCTTCAAGGTTGCTCATTATTTTTTTTTTTAATGTATTCAGCCATGTCCAGAGATTCCCGTCAGGTTATCATTGCCAACTATATCTTGTCAGGCAGCTAAGCATCATGTCTGGATATCGTCTACATATTATTTTTCGATACATGACAGATTTATATGGCAAGATAATTAAACATGTACACCAGCTGCAGCAAAACTTATCAACTAATTCCCACAGGCTGGGAGGGACATCCAGGTCTAAATCCCCTGCCATGAACAGGGACATCTCCCACTGGATCAGGTTGCTCACAATCCCATCCAACCTCGCCTTCCAGGGACAAGGCGTCCACAGCTTTCCTGGGCAACCTGTGCCAGTGACTCATTGCCCTCATTGTGGAGACTTTCTTCCTAATGTCTGATCTAAAGCTTCCCCCAACACCAATTTGAAGCCATTGCCCCTTGTCTTAAAAAGTCCCTCCCCTGCTTTCCTGCTTCCATGTACTAGAAGGCCACTATGAGGTCTCCCTGGAGACTTCTCCTGGTTGAACAACCCCAACTCTCTCAGTCTGCCCTCATAGCAGAGCTGCTCCAGCTCTTGGATCATCTTTGTGGTCTCCTCTGGACCCATTCCAACAGTTCCATCTCCTTCCTCTGCTGGGGACTCCAGAACTGGGCACAGGACTCCAGGTGGGGTCTCACAAGAGCAGAGGGACAGAATCACCTCCCACAGCACGTCTCTGACTGCTTTCCTACAGCTCCTAAACTGCCCTGTGCAGGAGATGGGACATGCTACAGAAGGGGAGAAGCAAGGGAGTGCCAAAATACTCCTTGTAACAGCTAGATTTGAGGAAGTCTCCACTTGAAGAGGAGGAAGAGAAGCATAGCAGAAGGGTAATGTGCTGTCCGGTGGCTACAAGAGGCTCATCTGCAACATGCAGGGAAAAGTGAGAGGTTTCAGAGTGCAATTTCTCTTGCAGCAGACAAAGAGAAAGCATCTGAGCTCAATGCTGCAAGGCAAGCAGGACTTTTGGGTCCACCCTTTGCTGCAAAGATGCTGTGGGTGAGACCACTGCCCTCCTTGTGTCACTGGTGCTGATTGTGAGCATCCTGCCTCACACGCCGGTCAGCCAGGACTTCCCTGCTAACATGACTCCATTGACAGAGCAGCAAGAATCTGCTGTAGACAAAACAGAGTGAAAGGCATAGTTTAGCTTCAAAGCTATTGTAATATGTTCCTAGATTAGGAGAGGTGAAAAGCCCTTTATACAAAGTGTCAGGGGCAGAAATGTTCTTTCACTCCAGGTGGGGTCTCACAAGAGCATATTATCCTTCAACCACAGGCTAAAGAATTGTCACATGGAGCCCTTGCAAAGTTGGATTTGCTGCTGCTTTGATTATTTCTTTTATTTATTCTTGCTATTTGGCCCCTAGGAGTTAAAACCAGTGAGTACAACTGCCCAGGGAAAAGCAGAACACTACCAGGGAATTCAAAGGAGTTAGCAGACTTCTGCGTCACTGGATGGAGTGGACATGCAGAGCGAGAAGTTTAAATATAGGCTGAATAAAATAGAACAGAGAGAGATGTGTCTCCAAAGGGCCACAAAAAAAGATTTGCACCGTATTGGCCCTGCAAAATGAGGTTTTACAGAAGGCAGCATCCAGCACTGGTGTTGCCACCTGGAAGGATTTTATATCCAGACTTTATATCTGGACTTTATATCCAGACTTTATAGAATCAAAGCATCATAGAATGGTTTAAGTCAGAAGGGACTTCAAAGATCATAGAATCATAGGATCATAGAATCATAGAATCATAGAATCACCAGGTTGGAAGAGACCCACCAGATCACCTAGTCCAACCACCCCCACCAAACACTAAACGATGCCCCTCAGCACCTCGTCCACCCGTCCCTCAAACCCCTCCAGGGAAGGTGACTCAACCCCCTCCCTGGGCAGCCTCTGACACTGCCCAATGACCCTTTCCGTGAAAAATTTCTTACTAATGTTCAGTCTAAACCTCCCCTGATGGAGCTTGAGGCCATTCCCTCTTGTCCTGTCCCCTGTCCCTTCGGAGAAGAGCCCAGCTCCCTCCTCTCCACAACCTCCTTTCAGGTAGTAGATCATTCACTTCCAAGCCCCCCTGCCATGGGCAGGGACATCTCCCCCTAGGTTGCTCAAAGCCTCATCCAACCTGGCCTCAGCCATCTCCAGGGATGGGACACTCACAACTTGAGGACACTCATTGGTGCTTTCTGCTTTATCTGACCAAGCAGTTACCTTTTCCACCACCTCCTAGACCTTCTACAAATGTGGGGTACCCCTACAGATGTGCAGACCTATGAACATCTATGAATGTATATCCAATATATCCTATGAATGTATATCCAGTACTCATATACATCACCATCTTTCAGTTGCAAATGCTTTCATCCACCTAGAAATTAAGGAATGAAGCGCAACACAGACTAAACTTCCCAGGAGGTTTTTATAGACTCGTGTTGGTTAGGATGTTCAGACTTCTATACCAAGCTGAGTCCCACCTCCAGCCAGTCATTAGGGTGATATAACTGACTTGCATGAACTTTCCTCAACTTTCCAGAATTCTTGAAGGGGGACTGGAAACTCCAAAAGATATTTCTTCTTCTGGAAACACAGTACACACCCAGCCTTGGCTGAGGCTCTGTCAGGACGCAGGTTAGATCCTGTTGCTTTGACTTGGGTAAGAATGGATTGATAGCAGCCCTGAAAAGAAGGTCTTGAGAGTGTTGGTGGATGAGAAGCTCGACACATACCAGCAATGCATGTCTGCAGCCCAGAAAGCCAACTCTATCCTGAGCTACGTGCAAAGCAGTGTGACCAACAGGGTGAGGATGCTCTGCTCTTGTGAGACCTCACCTGGAGTTCTGCGTTCAGTTCTGGAGCCGTCAGCACAGGAAGGACATGGAGGTCTTAGAGCAAGTCCAGGGGAGGCTATAAATATTATTTGAGGGCTGGAGCACCTCCCTCACAAGGACAGGCTGAGAGAGTTGGCCTTGCTCAATGTGGAGAAGAGAAGGCTCTGGAGACACCTTTAGAGCAGACTTCCAGTATTTAAAGGGAGCTACAGAAAAGCTGGTGCAGAGCTCTTGGTCAAGGAGCGCAGGCACGGGACAAAGGCAAATGGTTTTAACTGGAAAGAGGGGAGATTTAGATTAGCTGTTAAGAAGAAATTGTCTACAATAAGGGTGGTGAGGAACTGGCAAGTTGCCTATAGAAGTTGCCCCATCCCTGGAGGTGTGCAAGGTGAGGCTGGATGAGACTTTGAGCAACCTGATCCAGTGGAAGGTGTCCATGCTGATAACTGGGTGACCTTTAAGGTCCCTTTCAGCCCAAACCATTCTGCGATTCCCACAAAAGCACCACCAGTGCTTCTGGAGAGCAAAGCTACACAAACAGCACGATTAATACTTGGAGGACTAAGGTTTCCAGCAGGGATCATTTGCAGTTTCTTTCCACAGCAGGACAACAGTCACATCATGTGTAGCTGTGAGTGGTAGTAGTTATCCTGGCATGCTGTGATTGCAGACTGGCTCAAGTTGCAAGGTGGGAAACACCAGGATCTTTTTGCTGCTTGATTTCTTTTAATTTGACATATTTTATCTTCTTCTGGAAGGAGAGAGAGGGGAGGAAGACACAGCCCTCTTGGAAAGTGCATTAAACCAGATAGGCAGGAAAGAGAAAGAGACAAGACAAGGACAGATATTATTGTAAGACTCCAACGGGAGAAAAAAGAAGGGGATATTTTTACAGTCCAGACATTTAATGTAAAACAGAGCTCTGATGCAATCAAATACAGAAAGAACTTGTAGTTCTTGCTAAAAATACCTATCTAGAATATAAATATACATTAGCATGTAGCTGCAGGGCTTATGGAGATATCTGCCACAGTCTTATATTTACAGATAGGAATTTAAATGTCTAATACTGCACATCCAAAAGGAAGTCACTTCATCTGAAGTAGTTATTAATTATAGAATGTGCTCAGCAAGCCTGAAGTGCAGCAGGAGTGATATCATTTTCAATATCACTCCCAAATTATTTCTCATCTAAAACCTATCGTGCGCTTTTTTTTCTTCTTAAAATAGATCTATTTTTTCCCATATGAGGCTGTGGATGACTTGGAACGGCTGCTTCTGACATGCTGGCACATCCTCTCCCAGATGTCTTTATTGCTCTCCTGCATGACTCTCACATCTCTAATTCCAGGGGAACCAAAATTTGAATCCTCTTAATTCACAATAGACCCAGGTCTGAGAACAAGGCAAATCTCCTAAAAATGAGGTGAAAGAAAACTTTAGGGTGTCTGAAATGGATGTGGAGGAAGCAGGGAGGAAAGCACAATATATGGTTGTTATCTCAATTTAGTAGAGTCATGAACCCAAGAGGGATGCTCAGAGTATTGTAAAAGAATGGAGCAGATGGCCTGCATGTGCATTAAATGTCTCCTCATCATACCTTCAAATTCATTCCCTGGGGCTCCAGTCTTTTTGCCTTGAGGTTTTAAAAAATACAAGGTGTGTCAATTAATCATTGGACAATCAGGTGAGAGTGACCCTGAAGTATTTGGGGATGATGGTGGATGAGAAGTTCAACACGAACTGGCAATGTGTGCTTGCAGCCCAGAAACCAACCATGTCCTGGGCTGCATCAGAAGTGTGGTCAGCAGGGAGAGGGAGATGATTCTGCCTCTCTGCTCTGCTCTTGTGAGATCCCTCTGGAGCTCTGCATTCAGTTTTGGAGCACAGGAAGGACATGGATCTGTTAGAGCAAGTCTGGAAGAGGCCACGAAGAGGATCCAAGAGCTGGGGCACCTCTGCTCTGAGGGCAGGCTGAGAGAGTGGGGGTTGTTCAGCCTGGAGGAGTGAAGACTCTGAGGAGAGATGGTGCATTTCGTTTTGTGGTACCTCAGTCATAGAATCATAGAATCACCAGGTTGGAAGAGACCCATCGGATCATCGAGTCCAACCATTCCTATCAAACACTAAACCATGTCCCTCAGCACCTCGTCTACCCGTGCCTTAAACACCTCCAGGGAGGGCAAATCAACCACCTCCCTGGACAGACTGTTCCAGTGCCTAGTGACCTTTTCTGTAAAAAACTTCCTCCTAATCTCTAGCCTAAATTTCCTCTGGTGGAGCTTGAGGCCATTCCCTCTTGTCCTGT
>WAAB01014892.1:0-24406 GCA_013389865.1 Piaya cayana | reverse complement strand
GGCTGCTCAGGGTGGTGGTTGAGCCACCATCCATTAAGGTGTTTAAAATATGGGTGGATGAGGTGCTTGGGCTCATGATTTAGTAGTAGAGAGGTACGGTTGGAGTTGATGTTCTCAAAGCTCTTTTCAAACCTTATGATTCTATGATTCTAAATAAAATGAAGGACAAGAGACAATAAGCACAAACTGAAACACAGGAGGTTCCATCTGAACATCAAGAAAATCTTTTTCTACTGTGAGGGTAAACTGAGCATAAATCCAGGTTTCTCAGAAATTTTGCAGAGTCTCCATCATTGGAGATATATAAAAAAAATCTGGACATGGTTCTAGGCAGCCTGCTTTAGGTGGGCCAGTTTGAGCATGAAGGCTGGACAAGATCACCTCTAGAAATCCCTCCCAACCTCAATCATTCTGTGATTTTGTGTTGTGTGCAGATAAATTACAACTTCAAGGGTAAAATCCCTTTTTGTTCTCCAATGAAAAATATAGGCTACAGCTCTTCCTTCCAGTTTTAGAAACTCTTGCTTACCAGGATAAACAACATTATCCTTCCAGGTATGTGTTTCTTAGTCAATAGTTTAGTTTGAGCTCCTTCTTTCAGCAGCATTTGGGGCTGGATCCAAGTTCAATAAATTTGGGATGATGAAGCAAAGAAAATGAGCTATTAAACACTGTATTATAGTTTTCCTATTTCATTATCACTAATTTTGTGTATTTCATTATCTTATTTATTCAGAGGTAAATTCTAATAATTAAGGATAGCAGAAGTTTCTTTTGTAAGATTTGCTTGCTTTGTGAATGTACCCCTCCTTTATTTCATGTACTCATGGGAGAGAAAAAACTTCAAAGAAGTTTGCTCTCTCACTCTGAGAAGTACGGGCTCACAGCCTGTCTGCCTCCATAAGCAGAGGAGACCCCTCTTTTATTGGTGAATACTAGGCTTGGCTGTATTTGCTGTCCAATGTTTTTGCCTCTGTGGTTTGTTCCTCTTTTTAGTATTAACAGTCCAGTTGTACTTAAGGTTCAGTCATGAGTATATGCCTGCTGTGCTAATGCTTTATGGACACATACCTCAAAAAATCTTAGAAAATGGGGGAAAGAAATGGTAGTTCAGAAAAAAGTCAGGGGTAGGGCTGTGAATGGAGTCCAGGCTTATGTTTTGGACTACGTGTTTGTGGGTGAATGGGAGGATGCTGGATACCTCTTCTGTCCTTATTCCCAGCCCACCTTCCATAAGAAAATATTATCTAGTCCAACTCTGCACAAAGGAAAAAACAGAGCAAAATTTTTTATTCATTTTGTCCTCAAAAAAAATCCAAGGATGTTAATATTCCCTGCAGTTATATCACTTGTATTTCTTGCAATAACTTTGGAGAAGCAGCCATGAGAAGCTAAGCACCATGGTTTTTGAAGACCAATAAGGAAAATAAATCCTGGAGAATGAGAGAACAATGTGGAGTCTTCTGCTAGAATTAATAGAAATCTTATTCAAATTTTCTTTCATTCATGTAGCATGTACTCATGTAGAGAAGTGGATTTTACATGATTGTTCTGTAAACCTTCAGACAAATGCCACAGAAGAAGTACAGAAGGAATACTGTTCATTGTATAATATTAGTGTAAAGAAGGATCAATTAATTGCATAAATACCTCTACCGCATATATGAAGGATATTAGTGATAGTTTTATTTCTGAATTTAAAATGTTTTCTCCTCCCAACATGTATCTTTCTTTTAAACAATTTGAAAGAATCATTAGGAAAAAACTTCTGTAATATACAATCAAGAGATGCAGGAAGACACTTGTTCTTCTCTGTTTCATGGTGAAGCTCAGTTTGATACAGAATTTATTTAAAGTAATTTGGGTTTTCTGCTAGGCTATTTTAGAATCAATTTGTAAAGCTTTTATATTCATTCCTGAGCCCTTGTCTTCACAATTACACAGACTTAGTGAAATTACTTCTATAACCGTTCAGCAATATGAAAAGATCATTTCAGAACCCAGCCTATAACTTGAGCAGATAGGGGACGGTATTATCTCTTTGAGACAGTTCCTTAATATATTTAATTTTATATTAAAACTATTTACATATTTCATTAACCATTTTTCTGTTTTTCAGTGTTTGATGTTTCATTTCTTGAAAAATCCTAACTCTGATTCTTATTGCAAGATTGAAATATTAAGATTCTAATTCCAAATTATAAAATAATAGGCAGGATATCTTAATGTTCTAAGACCACTTAGCTTCATTGCATTTTACTTTTTTTTTATTCTTCTGTGCACTGAGCTGTACATACTTAACCAACTATTAAGCTACACTTTATATAGAAATGGAGAAAAACTAAATCTCTTAGTGATCACACTGTGTAGGTATGAAACAAACACTATCCTCTTATTTACAGACAAATACATCTACTATAAAGGTGCTTTTTCTTTTTCTTTGTTTTAAGCAGAGAAAGTATTTATGCTGTGCTACTCAAAGCAATTTTTTTTTCTGTAACTAGAAAGCAGTCATATTTCTATTATTTAGATACCTTTTGGCCCAACAGGATAGAAAATTAATACCAACATTTTCTTGTTGGTTTCTGGATACTTTCCATCTGTATTTTAAGTGCACTATTGTTGTTCCTGTTACCAGCAACAAAAACCTCAGCTGGATTCTCAGCCCAGTGTTCATCTTCACATCCTTTCATTTCAAAATTACTTGTGCAGGTGGTTGCTATACAGCTCTTTTCCTTTTACACAACTTTAATGCATGTGATTTGTTTTCAGTCTGGTCTCAGACTAGGCCACTTTGCAGGGATTGTACTAGCAGAAGTCTTTAAATGTTGATTCTTTACTGACCACTGCCACCATCCCATAAGAGCATTCTTGGTGCCTGGTGCAGTAGGTCTGGCTGCCCCTTTGATGCAGTTGAATTCTGTTCTTTGCAGTTTTTTTGGCATTAATATGCGAATATTTTATTTTCTGAAGTCTGAAGAAAGTTGATGTCCAAACAAAATTGCAAGACAAGGCCTTAAAATTTGAAGTCTTTTTTTTCTTCAATAGGTCTAAGTCTTGTGTGTTCCCTTTCTCCTAATTTCTCTATGTTCTTCCAGTGTCCTACAGATGTATGGCTAAAAAGTGATAATTGAAATATCTCACATTCCAAAACACTATACCCAGCTGAATTTTGTCATAACCATCCTGTTACTGTTAGAAAAAGAACAGGAAAAAATTGAATGGTTTTGGTTGGGAAATTATATTCTACTTTCAAGATAAGCAAACACATTTTTGCCAGTATCCTCTATTAATGTTGTGAGCCTTATATTTTTACCCAAGTCATTACATCTTTTCACAATGAAATACTAAATCTCCCAAATTTTTCTAGCAATACACTCCAATTCTAACCCAGAAAACAAGTTATAATCCGCATGTTGGTTTCTGATCTCATTGAGTTCCCTCATGAACACACAATATGACTGTGATCTTTGAGATACAAACACAGTACTATTTCCAGGAGACGAAGATCAGACACTCACTTCTCAAAATACATAGCAGTTATAATATGATAACTGTGTGGGCTAGACAAAAAGTTCCAAGGGAGAACTCTTGAACTAATCTTGTATCTGAGTAACTCCTCCTAGACAGTTATTCACAGGAATGTCATGTTTGTATTTAAGCATTTTAGTGTGGAGACCAAGTTGTTCATATAATTGTTCTTATATTTGAGAATTCTTCTTTTGCTTTAAATCCTTTTGATAACAGTCATTGCAGGTGTGTTATGAGCTGTCTCTCCTGTAATACTATTAAGAGGAAGTAATCAAACATCTCTGTACGCTAGCAAGGAAAGGAAGACATAATGGGAAGACATCTCTGCACTGCAACTATGACTAAAATTCATTCTTTTTTCCTGAATCCATAACAGCCATTGAGTCAGGAGTTTTGAATTAATAACACCTGCTCGTGACAAAGCTGTCTGATGTTTTTAGTTTTCCTTTTGTTTTTAATGGAATTTCAGTTATGAGCTGATTGGTATCTACATTTACACTTTCAAGTGGAAATACACAAACTGATCTGCTTCTCAGATTATTCTTTCAGTGCCATAACTGAGCTTCAGAAGAGCCGAGTATTTGAGGTAGTGGGGGGATTAGGTTTGAGCACAACAGCAAGCAAGGAAGAAAAGCATTTTCCTATGACTTGTTCCATTTGGTAAATTTTTGGTTCTATTTGGTAAATATTTTCTGTAACTTGGTTTTTTTAATGAATGTTACAAAACCCAAAGTACTGAGCTTCCTTAGTATTATGAAGTTGAACAAATATATTGCCTCATAGGAACCAATATGCAAACAGAGATAACCTGTTTGCCAGCTCTCTGTTTCAGAGCAGACTTCTTTAGCTAGTAATTACAAGTCATCAAATGGATAACACTAGAAAATATGATTGCCATAAGGAGTTAAGGCATATTCCTCTAATAGAGGGCATCGATACTTGAACATACAGGCCTAAATTCTATAGGAATAAGTTTACTAACAGGACATAGAGGGTAAATGGGGCAACAAGTATTTTCTCCCAATTTTCTCTCACTATCTCTCCAAATACTCAGAAAACCAAAAAATTTGTCATGTTTGTAACTACGTTTTCACCTGCATATTGTTTATCTCCTGAGAACTGAAGAAACAATTTTTTCCCCAGCTATTCACATACAATATGCGAAAGTAATTTACAGCAAATGCCAACAGAGAATGCTTTTAAGGTCAGTTGCAATTCAGAGGCTAGGAATCATAGAATAGAATCATAGAATAGTTAGGATTGGAAAGGACCTTAAAGATCATCTTGTTCCACCCTCAATGCCATGGGCAGGGACATCCCACTAGACCAGGCTGCCCAAGGCTCTATCCAACCTCGCCTTAAAAACCTCCATGGATGGAGGTANCCCTTGAAGCCTTCTCTTCTTCAGTCTGAGCAAGTCCAGCCCTCTCAGCCTATCCTCATATGGAAGGTTCTCCAGCCCTCTGATCATCTTTGTAGCCCTCCTCTGGACCCATTCCAACAGCTCCATATCCTTCTTATGTTGAGGATTCAAGAACTGGACACAGTACTCCAAACAAGATCTCACAGGAGAGGAATAAAGGGTCAGAATTACCTCCCTCAACCTACTGGTCATGCTTCTTTTGATGCAGCCCAGGATATGGTTGACCGCCTGGGCTGTGAGCACACATCACTGGCTCATGTCAAGCCTCTCATTGATCAGCACCCCCAAGTCATTCTCTGCAGGGCTGCTTTCAATCACATCATCCCGCATCGTGTATTGTAGGAAATCTTATTCAGGAATGCCTTCGCCAGAAGGGATACAGATAAGCTGGGAGGCCTTGATGGGGGTGCAGTGTCCTTGGCAATGAGGGATTTGTGGGACCCTGCTAAGGACTACGATGGGAAGAATGCAGAGGTGCGGATCTCAAGGCTTGCAGCTGCACTTGGTGGGACGGATAGTTTACTTTAGCTCACTTTAGCTCACTGACCAATTAGGAGCTCAGCTTTTGCAATATGTATGAACCTCATTATTGACTGTATTTAACTAAGCGCCACTCTTAATAAAATTGAGACTTGCGGATGATCATCGAATGTCCGTGTCTCCCTTCGCCGACAGTGTACTGAAAATGGGGATTGCCCTGACCCAGGTGTAGGACCTTGTGCTTGGCCTTGTTGAACCTCATGAGGTTCTCAGAGGCTCACTTCTCCAGTCTGTCCAGATCTCTCTGGGTGACATCGTGTCTTTCCAATGCGGCAACTACACCACTCAGCTTGGTGTGATCTTCAAACTTGCTGAGGGCGCACTCAATCTCGCTGTCAATATCATTGATGAAGATATTAAACAACACCAATCCCAGTACGAAACCCTCAGGGACACCACTTGTCACAGATCTCCATCTTGACTATGAGAAATGGCTGAGAGAGCTGAGGTTGTTTAGCCTGGAGAAGAGGAGGCTGAGGGGAAACCTCATTGCTTTCTACAACTACCTAAAAGGAATTTGTGGAGAGGACGGTGCTGGCCTCTTCTCCCAAGTGACAGGGGAAAGGGTGAGAGGAAATGGCCTCAAGCTCTGCCAGGGGAGGTTCAGGCTGAACGTCAGGAGAATTTATTTCATGGAAAGGGTCATTAGGCACTGGAACAGGCTGCCCAGGTTGAGTCACTTTCCCTGGAGGTGTTTAAGGGACAGGTGGACAATGTGCTGAGGGGCATGGTTTAGTGATTGATAGGAATGGTTGGACTTGATGATCCAATGGGTCTCTTCCAACCTGGTAATTCTATGATTCTATGATTCTATGACTTTGAGCCATTGACCACTACTCTTTGAATACAACTCTCCCACTTGTTTCTTATCCACGGTACCCTCCACCTATGAAATCCATATCTCTCCAATTTAGAGAGAATGTTGTTGAGGATCATATCAAAGTCTTTATAGAAGTCTAGATAGATCACATCTATCAGTTTACTTGTGTCCACTGCTGCGATTACCCAATCATAGAAAGCCACTAAGTTGGTCATACAGGACTTGCCCCTGGTGAAGCCATGCTGGCTGCCATTTATCACCACTGTGTCCTCCATGTGCTTTAGCATAGCTTCTGGGAGGATCTGTTCCATGATCTTCCTAGGTAATATGGGAATATGGGAGAAAACAGTGCTTGGTGTATATATGAACTCAGCAAAAATTCAACACGGCTATGGAGGTACCTGCATGGAAGATGAGAGATACAGGCCAGGTGTCAACATGGTAGCTGGCTCTAGGTTCATTAAAAGAGAAGTAGTTCTTTATAAAATTAAAATTACCTGGCTTTAATGATAACTTCTCTGATTCTAAGAAAATAAGGGCTATAGGACCTGGAGACAAAATCTGTATATTCCTAACAAAAAAAACCAAACACATGGCATCATTAGATAGCTAGTTGATGACCTAGAGCTTACTAGCCACAATGTTAAGTCCTTAGTCTTGGCCTCACTCTTTAGCCAGTAAATGTTTCTCCATTCCACCCACCAGCATACACTTCTTTCAAATGTTGCTTCTTGTTTGCAGACCTTCTGTCATAAAACTGTGGTGAATAGACAGTGGGAAGGAATAACTCTGTGCAGAAGGTATTTTGGGAGATTTTTACAGTGCTAGATGATGCCAGTTCAGGCTCTTATATTCAAGTTATCTTTTCCCTAAGGGAGTGGAGGAAGTAAAAGGTCCATGAAAATAATGTTAGTGATCAACATATATTTTTTAGGTGTCTATAAGAGATCTGGGGATATTTTCCTGTAGGAATGTGTTTATAACCTTGTTTCGTTATGTAAGTAAGTCACTGTGTAATCTAGCAACCTAAGTTGAATAGCCAGTCCTTTAGGACTTTCACAGGCTATGAATACAGTAAGAGCACTCAACCCTTCTGAAGATATGCAAATGTAGGCATTTAAAAGATTTACATTCATCTTTCACAGGCCTCAGAAATATAAATATGAAATATCCAGAACCTTGTCACTTCAGTAATAATTAAACTGATGGCCTATTATGTTCGATTGCAAATCAATATAGTATCTTTTGGTGCCACTTGAGTTCTTGAGGGTTGGCTTGGGGCCAGCACTAGTTATACAATTGAAGAGCTGCAGCTGCATGGAAAACTTCTCTGCCATTTCCATTCAGAAAGAATAGACTGGTAACAATGGTGGCCAGCCTCTTCATAGTAATTGTGTGCAAGTACACATTTTGAAATAGTGTTTTTGTTCAGCAGGTGCTGTTATTTTAGTTTAATTTGAATTCTGAAATATGAAGGAGAGAAGGGGCTTAATCTTAACAGCATCTAACCTACAGCTGTTCAGAACAGGACAGCAAACAGCATATGTTGCTTAGATGAAAATCATAATTGCTTATTCTTCCTGGCATATTAGCAGACCAGTGCTGAGCCTCTGAAATTATCTAGCATTTTCAGGCTTTTCCTTTACAAAGTGATCTACAATAAAATTCTAGAACATCTGACTGTAAGTTTTCCCACAGGCAGCTACTTGTTTTTTACATCAGAATACACAGAATGGATAGCTAGTTCACCAAGACAGTGTCAGAAGGACCAGCCTCTAGAAATATCATTAAAGCAATACAAAGTTTATGTTATTTCATTCCACTGCAAAAGCTGAGGAAACTGCTTACAAAAAGTTGATTTCTGGGAAGCTTTTTTCTGTGGAGTTTGAGGAGGACAGAAAAGTCACAAATTTTTGGAGCATCTACCTTAGCAAAAAATATTTACAGTTTTCTTTGGAGATTTAAAATCTGAGATAAATTACTTGTATTTCTTGAATTTTTTCTCTGTATAAGTGTTTTAACACAGGATATCCTAGGAAAGGCAAAATAAGAAAGACATGGAAAAGGTCTAATTAGAGCCAGAATTCAACACTTTGAATTTCTTTTATCATAAGTCTATCTCAAAAAACTGACCAAAAATGTGTGATTAAAAAAGGTGGTGACTATGTCGCTTAAATTGAAAAGTAATGGACATTATTTTAAACATTCCAGATCAGCTGACAAAACTAGCATGGTCTAAATGAAGCTACACTGTTTAGCTTTTTGCAAGATCAAGGTTTAAATGAGAATTTCATGTGAACAAGTATCTTTGTTATCGGAACATGGTTATTTAGATGCCTTAAACCTGATCCTTTTCCTCCTTGGTGCCTGCTTATTCTTGAGTGTTCTTAGTGGTCAGTGCAGAATGAATGCCATGTAACTGAAGTCATGCAATTGTTTGACCCAAGGAAATTAATTTAAAAAACCTTGATATCCATTCCACATGTATAGTACTATTTACTCACTCTACTTTAGATTTTGCAAAAACAATATGAGAGATTTTTCAGAATTAAAATATTGTCAATGTCTTCAGATATTTTCTAGCTCCAGTTTCATTTAGATAAGGATCCTGAGGGAAGGGAGAGACTTACGTGCACATTACTGTGCTGCTTGTCAGTCCCACTGAAGATGCTGGTTTTGAACTAACCTCTGAGGGAAAAATAAAATAATATACTTGCAATTCAACATGCAAATAAAAACAAAGAGTAAGGTTTCTTCATGAAATGTTTCCCTGGAAACCCAGAGGTTTATATTGTTGAAAATATTAAAGGGAAAAAGTGTGATATATAAGACAAGCACTGTCTGTTTTTGACAAAATAGCTGCTTTAAAAAATGATATGTTGTTTTCTTAAGACTTTCCAAAGGAATACAGAAAGTCAGAAATGTTGAATAATGTACAAGATGGGGGTATTTTGTACATGTTCTGGCACAGCTGACTAGGTGAGGTTCTTTGCTAGGTCTGCTACTCATGAATAAAGAAGAATTAGTTGAGGTGACAGTCAATGGCAGCCTTTGCTGCAGTGATGAGGAAATGGTGGAATTTCAGATCTGGGAGGAAGTGATGCATGTAAGCAGCATAAAAAAATCCCTTAATTCTCACAGTGCTTTAGCTTATTTAAACAACTAGAAGGTAGGGTCCCATGGGAGGCTGCCCCTCAGGGAGCAGAAATTGGTTAATTATCAAGAACAACCACCTCAAAGCACAATGATAACCTATTCCAGTGGGCAAGAAAATAAGCAGGAGTGGCAGAAGGCTATCTTAATTAAACAGTGAATTCCTGACTGGGCTGAAATGTAAAAAAAACAATTGTAAGAGAGGTGGAAGAAGGGAGAGACTGTGAAAGAAAAGCCTGTCTGCAGATATGAGAATGTAATTAGGAAGGTCACATCTTGGGTGGAGACATCAGGGTCTTTTACAGGTACTACAGCAATAAAAATGAAGAAAAAAAAATTCTTGTTCTGCTGATTAGTGAGGCTGGTAACCTTGTGGTGGGATACTCAATCATTTTCTTATCAGCCTTTACTAGAAAGATCTGCTCACTAGCTTTTCAGGTCTTTGGGCCTAGTAACAAAATCTAGGAAATGTACTACCCATGGCAAACAAAGATTGAATTAGAGTTTTACTAAGATGCCTTCAAGTCCATGTAGCTAGATAGAATGCATCTGAGGGTGTTGATGGAGCTAGATTACTCATTTAGGAGGCCTTCTTGGAAAGTTAGTGTTCACTGAGCAAAGACCTGGAGGTCTGTAGAAGGGCAAATGTTATGACCATATTAAAAAATAAACAAGAAAGAGGGTGTGAGGAACAACAGGCTGGTCAGCCTAAGAAAATAACATAAAAAATCTTTATGGAAACAAAGCACATGAAAGACAAGACAGTAAAGAACAGTCTGCACAGACTTATCAAATGATTTCTGATCAAACTCATTGCCTTCTGCAAGATGATGATGGAATATGCAGAAAATTGGAAGAGCACTGTGCATCTACCTTGACTTTAGCAAGACTTTTCATATCTTTACACAGTATCCTCATAGCCGTATTTGAGAGACATGAGCTGGATGGGTAGACTACAAAGTGGTTGGACTGTTGGGGCAAAATGGTAGTGCTGGTAGTTCAAAGTCTTGATTGCAGCTGCTTATGAGTGGCATTACTCTGGTGCTGATACTTACTAATGTCCTCATGAATGACCTGCACAGCGTGCTGGAGGGCATTCTGTAGTTAAGGATTGACCCAGAATTTTGGGGAGAGGTTGATATGATGAAGATGTAGGCAGCCATTCAGAGGAACTCTACTGGGCTGGAGAAACAGATGGACAAAAACCTCACTGAAACTTGAAAAAGACAGATAAGATGTTCTGTAGTTGGGATGGAAAAACCCATCAGTAAAGGCTGTGAACCTTCAAAATTAGGTCTGCTTTGAGATGACTTCCAGAGATTCCACTGAGCTTTGTTTTTCCTATTATTCAGTCTGGATTTTCATGCACTCACAGACCATTAAAAATCTTGGCTCTTCTGCATGGATAGCTAAAAACAAACTCTGCCCTTCAGATCACAACAGCTTGATGTATGGAAGAGTTTGTAGTAATCTTTCCAAGTATGTTCACCTGTATTAGATTAAATGTATGGTCAGAAGACATATCCTTTCACCTCCTAAGTGACAAGTCATTTGCAGGCGCACTGTGTTAGCTCACCTGTAACCAACAAGTCTGGAAATGTGGCAAAATCTTGTTGAAGTTATGCTAGAGTGGAATGCCACCTCTTGACAACCTCCACAACTACGCGTTGGTCCCCATGAAGATTTTTCCTTTCTGAATGTTTATATGTTGTTGACTATATATTTTAGTTTTGTGAGTTAGGTATTTTAAAATGCAAGACCTTTCAGGATAAAGTGTGCAAAGCATTTTTAATCATCAAATTGTATAGCTGGTTTAAGAAATTATGGATTTGTTAAGAAGGAACTTCCCAAGTGGAACGTATACTTAAGTGAAGTTGGAATACATGGGTTTATGAGATACTTCAGCTACTTGAAATGCTCTTCATGGCCATCTGGCACAATGTAAAATGATAATTGAGGGAAATTCCTATCTATCAAAACTGTGCTTCTAGAGTCAGTAAATTCCAAAAACTGTGATTTCACTAATGGATACACTATGAAGAAATATATTTAGACCTGTGCTGATGTGTGTAGGTCTTCAAGATCTTGTTTTACTGCCATATAACAGCTGACCTCTGCCGCAGCTGTTCTTCTCCTTTCCCACTCCCCTACTCTTGCTTCCAGTCTAGTGAAACCTATAGCTAGATGAATTTGTTCAGAAACTTGAAAGTAACACTGGGACCCAGATGTGTTAGAATTTTATATGGAAATAAGTCTCACTATATCTTATATAATTCCAAGAAGTATTTTAAAATTCCTAATGAACATGAATTTTTTTATTTGTTTTCCTTACTATTGTACTCTCTTTATCAAAGAATATCTACCATAATGAGCATCACTTCTTTTTCATTATTCTCTTATTCACATGTATAACTTGGAGGGAAGAAGCATGATATTAAAAAAAACAACAAAAAACCCCCACTCCCTTCTCCTCCTTCCCCCCCACTTATCTCACAGAACTAAACTCAGATTTAAAAAGAAAATCTTTTTTTAAAAATTCTGTTTTCATCTGAGTGGTGATATAGAATGTATAGTGTGACAAATATGAGGAAAGAATGAGGAAGTAGCTGAAGGTAAAGAATAGGTGCATATGTATTGATGCTTCTTGGACAGGATTTAGTGAAGTATGTTGTGTCGTATTTTGACAGGTTGTCTGCAGACCTGCCTGGCTTAGGCCAGTACAGCATGAAAAGTGCTATGTGGACTGTAGCTGGATAGTTTAGAAAGAGCACAAGGGGAATTTGATTTCTGCAAAAGAATTGTCCCTTCTGTTGTTCACTAGAACTGTCCAGACAATGCAGTAACATTCTAATACTTACTGTTTCATGATGTGGGCCTGGACCTCATTGCAATTTTCATTTCTTCTCTCCACTGCTGTTAAGAACTATGCTGAAAAACATTCCCAGTATTTCCACATTTGCTATTTCAAAATCTTTTCTGAAATTTCATGGCCCCTGACAAAGATTACCACAAGGTGTGTTGGGTAAATATCCTTTGAAAATAATTATCATTCTTCAAAGAATAGTGATATGCCATGGAAAAGAGAGGGAATTTTGCAAAAAATTCATGTCATGCATCAATGGAAAAAAAAAAAGTCCATCAATTCTTCTAGGACAACAAAACAAATTAGTTATGAATTATTTCAGCCAGCAATTTAGAAGCAGGAGACTGAAGATAGCCAGCATCAACGAGCTTGCTTGTTGATGAGAGTTTCTTCTTTTTTTTTTTTTTAATACAGGTGAGATCAGCCAATATTTCACAGAATCCTTTTCCTTGAAAAAACGGATTCTACATCTCAGTTCCTTCCTCTTTTTCACTAGCAGGTCTCCAGCTGGCCTGGGAGGCTTATCACCTCTGTCTGGTTATTAACAGTCCATTTGCTTAAGTACCTACCATAATTACTTTGTATGGTTCCTCTGAGAGAAACTTCATTTAAGGAACTCTAGGAAAAGTTCTGGTCTGACTGTTGACCACACAGTCACATATCTGCCACCTGCTAGGTCTCTTAAGCCAAAACAAGTTTGTGGGAGAGAGATCCTTCACTCATCTATAGTTGAAAAATTTAATTTCCTATCTCTCTCTTCATATTCAGTTTTTAAACTGCCTTTTTTTTTTCAAGCTTTAGTCCTTTGCATAGTATCACTACTGTGTTTTAATACTAGTTGTTGTTCTATATTTTGTAGGTAGGATACTATGGAAAGCATGTAAACCAGAAGGTTTGTGCTAGTTGAATTTGGCAGAATTTGAGTCATAACAGCAAGAAGAATGCTAACTAGAAGTCCACAGGATATCCTGAGGATAAATCATCTTGAAATGATTCTACTATAAAAATCTGTAGATATATGATGTAGTTCTGATTGTTGATATGGTATTTTTGCTAGCCTGCAGAAGCTGTTCCTTTACAGGAAGTACAGTTTTTTTGCTTACCTTGACATGTTCAATAAGTGTATTGTCTCTTCTTGACTGTTGTGACTCCTAAGTATAGAGTATATAGTCACTCTCTAGAATAACTAGAAGTTGTGATAAAATATAATTTTTAGCACAGTATGTTAGTGATTTCATTTCTCGGTTGTTTATTTTAGTTACATTCTCTGTAGGCTTACAGCCCACGTTTTCTTTAAACTATACCTAAAATAGTAAAATGGCATAAAATTATGAATTTGTTATCCCATTTAAGCAGAGCACAAGACATTTCACATGGCTTGATTCAAAGCCCTGAATCAACTCTTTTGATAAAATTAGGACCAGGTTAACTCACTGCTATACATTCTTTTCACAGGTTCATCCTGGGTTTTTTGGTTTGTAACAGACCTTGAAATATAAATGAGCCAGAATACCTAAGTCTGTGCCCAGATGCAGATTTTCCTGAAATAATGTTTTCCATGATTTCAGGCTTTTTAGGCTCAAATGAGTACAACAGAAGTGATGAGACTGAATATTGGATTTGAGAATGTAAGTATGATTATAAAGAATGACAGAGAGCCTTTCCCTTTTTCAGTAAGAAGTTGTAGTAGTTAAATAATTTGTCTCTCTCACAAGTCTGTTCTTGAGTGAAAGTGTCACATTGTGCCTACCAAAGACAATGGAAAGACTCAGTGGATTTGGATACAAATACCATCTCAGACTTCATATTTCTATTTTTTTTGCCTGCATTCCTGAAAACAATTAATGAAAAAACAAACTGCCATTCCTCTCCCAAACCAACCCCTAAAACCAACCCCACACTGCTATATTGTGTTAGGTTTAATAGATTAATTCAAAAATTTCTGAATGTTATTCTACTGCTGTTTTCTACATATTTCTAGCAATAGGAGATCAATAGGAGATCCACCAGGTGTGACTGTAATGACTAAAGCCATAAAAAAAAAAGGCAAACTATCATTATGCTTAGGTTATCCAATATGAAACATAATGGACACACTTCTTCCATCATTTTAATGCACCACAGTGTAAGCACGGTAGATTCCAGTCTTCTGGCCAGCAAAGTTGTTCCTTCTTATTTCTATCTTAAATATATCACTCAAGTAACTATAAATCATTGAGAACAGATTTTGGACCCATGGACGAGGCAACAGTACACCTGTCAGAATAGAGAGGTGCCATAAAAATGACCTTCAGCAGAACATTACATTATTTATGTCTTTTGCAAGGCCTTTCTTAATAGTCCTAGAATTAGGAGTTTATGCTGAAGACTGACAGGAGTTGAACTGAAGAGGTGTGAACAACATTACTATGGCAACAGTAAATATTGGATATGAGAAGAGGCAGGTGACACCCCTATGGATTATAAAACGCCAACCTGACTATTAAAATGAATAGTAATTTGTTAAATTATTAAGCATTCTATTACTTATCCCACAGTAGCTAAAAGGTCTTACAGTTGTATAATTTCTAAAAGGTCTGTCTTCTTGTGATTTTTGTAGTTTTGTCTCTCATGAAAACAAGAAGAAAGTCTGAGGCTTTCTTATCAACATAGGTCCTTTAAGGTGATGAATGCCTTTGATTCATAGATTTTATAATGAAGTTGGCATATTGAGTTCCTTTGATATTGGTCATCAGAGTACTATAAAAAAAGTGTTGCTGCCACAGGAAACTGGTCTTTTGGTTAAGATATCGATCTGAGATTTAAGCTTTGTTTATGTTCTCTGCTAAACCTAACAGAGAGCCTGGGTTTATGCTCTAACTTATCACATATTCAGATGACTAAAGCTCCCATTATAGCTTTTACCTGCATAGGTCCCATGGTGAATGGTAAGTTTGTCCACTTCATTCAGCTCTGTTCCACTCTTTGAACAGCTGCTGAGTTGCAGCCAAGAGTCACGTTTGAAAGATGCTCTTAATTGCCTCTGAGCCATTAGGTGCCACTTCTCTGCTGAAATCAAAGCCAAGTGCACATATCTCTGTTTCTTCATTGCTGAAGTGGCAAATTTGTGTCTCATCTGGGAAGGTTATGCTGTTAGTTGCTGCATCCCATAAGCATAAGGGAGGGGTACAGTCCTGGGTCCACTCTCAGTTTCCAATATGAAGTTGTAGCTAATAGCTAGAAGTTCCTCTTTGAGACTAGAACTATTATTTATCTCCTCCCCTCCATTATGGTGAAGCAAACTCTAGTATGAGTTGAAGAATGTTTTCTTAAATCTCACTGTTTAATGCTAAGAGAATTTGATTCTCAATAATGGGGGGAAAAAAAAGACAAACTTGGCAGTCTTAACTCCAAGTTTCCTTGTAAGCTTGCACAATCTATGGACACCCAAGTCTCATGCTGAGCACAAAAAGGCGAATAGATTTGTTAGGTTAAATCTGTTAAATCTTCTGAATCAGACTAGATATGATCTCTGTTGTAAACACAGGATAGAGAAATATGGATTCACTTTTGGGTTTGGCCACTAATTTAGACCATGACCTTGAATAAGTTTTTTGTGTTTCCATGCTCCATCTGTAAATCCTGCAGAACATTTTATTTTGTCTTGCTTTGTCTATCCAGTCGGGGGAAAAAAAGGGATGTCACTATCAGTGGGAGGTTGGTTTTGTTGTGTATTTCTGTCAGAATTAGGTCATTAGATTATCTTTTTGGAGTTACTCTATGAGTATTATAATATATTGAACTTTGATACCAGAACACACAGTACGTGCTGGTAGTCTGCTTTATACTGTATTTGATCCTCTTTACATTCAGCTGTAGTAACTGCACACTGGGAAGGGTTTGAACAGACTTATATGACACAAGAACTGAGTCAGATATGCCAACTAAGAGAAATAGCTTTAGAACTAGTTATAGAAAGTGATTATGAGTTTTCTTCTGGGCAAACTCATAGTCCTTAGGTAAAAGGACATAAATATCCAGAGTTCTCTAGCCAAATGTAAAGTGTCAAGCATACTTGAAACAAATTGATAACAGGGCAGAATAGACTGGTTTCCTGTAGGTCTAAATATCCTATCACTAGTTCTAAAACAACAAGTTTTCCTGTTCTTCAGAGATGGCTAGTGTTATAGTTATGGCTGTTTAGAATGATCACTGTATTTTGGCTTGTTTTGGGTGGGTTTCTTTGTTTATTTGTTTAATTTAAGGAAAGCTAATAAGCTAAACTGTGGACAAGAGTGAAAAAAATACTACTACTTAGTTTATAGATGCACACTTCTAAAATGAAGCCTAAGGTTCACATGCTTATACCTCAGGATCACAGATTCTAGCTCATTTCAGCCAGGACATCTGACGTAAACAGAGGTTAGGTGTCATTATTTTTGAGTGGTTTATTTTTTTAATTGCATGTAGGAATGTATTCTTCACCTTGAATAAGTCTTGGACTGTAGTTATGATAGATTCATTCACAGTTAAGAATTACTGAAGAATGGATGGCAGATGAAGCAATCCGCTTAGATAATATGGGTGCAGGTGTGAATGCATTCCAGTTAATAAGTCATTTAACAGTTATTTCCCATTTTTCTGTTCAAAAGAAAGATTAAGGTCAGGGCTTGATCTGAGCCATGTCTAGGGTTGTGAAAACTTTACCATTAATGATTTCAATCAGACTAGCAGATAAAAACTAAGAACATCTCTCATGAATCTGTAATCTCACATTTCTGATGATAATTATATAAAAAGTAGTAAGTATTTTCAAGTGTGGCTGCCAATTCAAGTTTTTAAAATTTTGGGCTTTCATAGTATAGTTTCTCCTGATTTCTGTTAATCTGTAGATTTTACCTGAGATTGGTATGACTGCATTCAGCTTGACATTTCATTTAGCAGCAGATTCCTAAATTTTCTCAATTTATATATGGGCTATATATCCACTTCTTAAGCCTGTCATAGAATCANCCTCCTCTTCTCCAGGTTAAACAGCCCCAGCTCTCTCAGCCATTCCTGCAGAGCCTCAACATCCTTCTTGTGGTGAGAGGCCCAGAACTGAACACAGTATTCAAGGAGCGGTCTCACCTGTGCTGAGTACAGAGGGAGAATAACCTCCCCGGACCTGCTGGTCACACAGTTGCTGATACAAGCCAGGATGCCATTAGCCTTCTTGGCCACCTGGGTACACTGCTGTCAAGGTCCCTCAGCATGGCATCCCTTCTCTCCAGTGTGTCAACCGTACCACTCAAACCCACTGTCCATTTCTGCAATAAATATGTTAAATGATACCGGTCCAAATACTGACATCTGTGGAACAGCATTTGTGATCAGCCTCCTCTTGGATGTTGACTCAACATAATTATTTGAGTGTGGCCATCCAGCCTATTCTTTATCTTCCAAGTTGTCCATCTATCAAATACATGTCACTCCAATTTAAAGACAGCAATGTTGTGCTGGACAGTGTTGAATGTTTTGCACAAGTCCAGGTAGATGATATCAGTTACTCTTCTCTTATATACCACTGCTGTATTCTCATTTTAGAAGGTCACCATATTTGCCAGGCATAATTTGCTCTTGGTGGAACCCTGTTGGCTGTCACCAATCGCTTCCTAATTTTTCCATATGACTCAGTAGAGTTTCCAGGAAGATCTGCTCCATGATCTTGCTGGGTACGGAGGTGAGACTGACTGGCCTGTAGTTCACTGAGTCTTCTTTATTTCCCTTTTAAAGACTGAGAGTTGTATCTCCCCTTTTCCAGTCACTGGGAACTTCATCAGACTGCCACAACTTCTCAAATACAATGGATAGTGGCTTAGCAACTTCATCTACTATTTGCCTCAGGACCAAAGGATATATCTCATAAGGTCCCATGAACTTATGCACCTTTAGGTTCCTTAGATGGTCTCACACCTGATCCTCTCCTGCAGCGGGGGGTTCTTCATTCTCCCAGTCCCTGTCTTTGCTTTCTGTGACTTGGGCAGTGTGGCTTGAGCCTTTGCTGGCAAAAATCAAGGCAAAAGAAGTCATTGAGTACCTCAGCCTCCTCCATATCCTGAGCAACCAGGTCTCTCATTTCATTCTGGAGATGGTCCACATTCTCCCTAGTCTTTCTTTTATCACTAATGTACCTACAGAACTTCTCTTGTTGGCCTTGATATAACTGTTCAGATGTAATTCTGCCAGGATTTTAGCTTTCCTAACCTGATCCCTGACCATTCAGACAATTTCTCTGTATTCTTCCCAGGTTACCTGTCTTTGCTTCCACTCTCTGTAGGCTTCCTTTTTATGTTTTAGTATGCACAGGAGTTTCTTGTTCCATGAAGGCCTCCTGGCATTTTTGCATAACTTCCTCTTTGTTAACAAGCTTTCTTGGGTCCCTTTGCCCTCCAGGTTTTTATCCCATGGTGTCCTATCTAGCAGATTACTGAAGAAGCCAAAGTCTTCTCTCCTGAAGTCCAGGGTAGTGAACTTGCTGCACACCCTTCTTGCTGCCCTAAAGATCTTGAAATCCATCATTTCCAGGTCACTGCAGCAAAGGCTGCTCTTGAGCTTCCCATTCCCCACCAGCCCTCTCCTTGTTGACTTACTGGCTGGAGATCCTTTGTGTTGCTCTTTAGATGCTCTCCTGTTGACCTGTGTTCCTTCTCCAGGCCTTTCACATCTATTGCTGGCACTGGCATCAAACTGGTAGGAGTGGGATGGACTGAGGTATCCCTACCCAGAAATCTTTAGTTTAAAGCCCTCTTCACCAGTTTGGCAATCCTATGACCCAAGATGCTCTTCCACCTCTCTGACAAATACATAAACAGATTTAAGTAGAGCATTGTCATATATTTTTGTGTTAAACCTATTTCAGCCTCCAGGGTATCTAACAAACATGCTCATAGTAAAGCCAGAATATTGAGACAGCTGACATTATTTAGGGTATGTCAGTAAAGAACCCCAGTATCAAAATTTCTAGCTTTTATCTTAAGGTAATTATGAAGATATCTTGAAGCCATGATTACACTTTGAAAAGATGAGTCAAACAAATTAGAAAAAAAGTTTAAAAGGCCCATCTAGGGGGCACACAAAATCTATGCCCTTCATTTCTGCCTCAGTTTCTGGACATCTGTTTGATGAATTGAATAAGAGATGTATTTACTATTTCCCGTACTGATTTAATGAAGATGTAATGAAGATACTTCTAGTGCTTCATGAATGCCTATCATGATATCATTTGGCATACTATCAGTGGGAGAAGAAAATATCAAATGACTGAAGTAATTATGTTTTAATATTACAAGGCAGAATATAAACACTCACAGCTATGATTGGTTTTAGAGAGTAGAGGAAGTATTTGAACTAAAATCTTATTGTAGAGATGTTTCTGAAAAATATACTGTGAAACAGCAAAAAGGATATTCTGATTTGTATGTCAGAGATTGCTGTTTGGTGTCTATTAGTAAACATAAGAGGATGTCCTAAAGTTGAACTCTATAATAACAGATTAAAATATGTATAATATAATCCTCTTTCATCAGCATAAAAATACAATGTTAATGATGAAATGAAGCTGAAGTTTTGTAGTAACAAATATATCTATGTTATGCATTAATATGATTAAAGATTTTTTCAAAACTTGAGTTCAAAATCTATGCATATGTATTTATAAATGTCAGGACTCATATCTATAAAGACATAGAACTCTGAAAAGTTAAGGTTGTTTACCTTCAGAAGGTGATAATACATTCCTTTTTAAGGAAGCGTCCATCTAAGAAATAATAGATCAAACAATTTGTATCTTATACACACAGGCAAAATCTCCAAAGAAACTCCACAAAATGTTGTTTGTTTACAGTTTTGGGTTATCTTTTAAGCAAATGCATTTATGGTATGGAGATGGTGAAAAGTTTTGCTCACAGATTTTTAATTTTAAAAAAGAATCCAACTTTTTCTCTCTGTCAATATCGTGCATTGCAGACTGTGAAAATCAGAAGATCTGATTTTCCAGAGCGATTCAATTGACATTTCCTTTCTACACTCTAGACTTCCAAAATGTTAAGAGTATTGATTAAACATCTGGTATTTTGGTAGGTTTCCCATATCTTTTAAAGAACAGCTCTCAAATGGTTTGGAGACTCCAAAGGCTCAAAAAAAGGAGTGTGCTATTTCACATTTTAGTATAATTTGACAGATTTTCAAGGGAAAGAAAAACTTACCAAAAGTTTTATACATGTTGTGCTCTACAGATGTAGGTATGTAAATGAAAGAAATACTCCAAGTGTCTTTTTTTTTTTACTTTAGATTGACTTCTTTTTAGTAATTTCCTATGAGTAAACAGGGAGGGCTTTGTAATAATCTATTTGAGGAAATGGTAACAATAATTAAAAATATGTCCATATTTTGCTGTCATTAACTAAGAAGCCTCTCAATAGATTATTTTCATGGCTGCATAGCCATTCTTCTGTCTGTAAGCATGACCAATAGTAGAAACCTGCAAAAAAATTAAGAAAAAAACACCAGTGTAGAGTCATCCCTTTATTGTTACATCCTCCCAGTTTGCAGCAGTCAATACAGGAATGCCCTGAGCAAGAGAGTCTGATTTAATGGAGTTATACTCTGTGAACTTGTTTAATCTGATTTTGCATGTGCTTATCCTTTGACCTCTCTAATGCCCGATGGCAATGAGTAATGGTGTGATTATGTACTGTATGGAAATGCATTCTCACTTATTCTAAATCTTGTGTTTTGTGAAACAGAAAAGAATTGTTTCCTCTTCACTATCTCCACATCATTTGTGTTTTACCCTTCTCATTAGCTATCTCTTTTCCAAATGAAGAAACCCTTTATGGTCTTATATGGTATGGAAACTGTTTTAATTTGCTTGTTGACAACCTTAGTAACTATTCTATTTCTACAGGACTTTCAGTTTTCTATACATCTACTTGTATTTTTAGTTATATTCATTTAAATAAGAATTCATGAGAAAACGAGAAAGGTAAAGACTGCAGCAAGAAAGGGAGAGCTCTCAAAACTTGGGTTTTTTTTCTATTTTTCACTCTTCCACAGGATTTTTTTTTCCTTCTGGAAGGTAGATTGCTTGCTTATCCCTGCAAATATTTACATGACTTTAAAATACAAAATGATAGAAAATACATGTAAACAAATATAAATTTTCTGGAATTCTATGCCATGTATGCACTGAACTATATTGCTACTGCAAACAAATTATTTTTCCAGCTGAAATGATAGTATGTTTCAAATTGGCTTCAGTGGGGCCAGACCTCACTCTGGAAAATATATAAAACATTTCAGTTTCTACCATTGTAAATCAATGAAGTAAAGCTTGTGCAATATTTAGGTTGCTGATGACCTTCTGCAGGTTTCTTGTTATTGCTCAGATTCATCTGCTACATCTCATATTTTGGACTGTAGATACTGTTGTTTTGAATTAGATGATGCGATCTAAGTAAGGTCCTCAGATAAGAAAAAAATTAAATTTCTGTTTGATTTTATTATGTAAGTAGAAGAGTTCTTATACGAATAAAAACCCTTCAGGTTTTAGATTAGGGTGTAGTAAGTTCTAAGCTTATTATAAGAGTCTTATGTTCTCAGGAAAGGAGGTGAAAGATTCTCCTCTGTAAGAATTCTCTCTCCCCTTGGATGTTTAGCATTCACTTAGCATGCTTTCTCAGCTGCTAAATGTGTAACTTTATTTATGGATGAAAGCCACCACTGCTGTGTTCTTCAGCTGCTCTAAAGTCCCAGGGCTGAATGAAATTCAAAACTGATACATCTCATATGTACAAGTGCCAAGTCTCAATTTTTAACTCAAGATTCATTTCTCAACAAAGCTTGAACCACTCATCCATCAGCTATCTGGTTTCTGTCTCAGTATACAGGTCAGGAAGCAGTAAAAGGACAGGTCAGGTACACGAACTCTACTGTTCCAGACACAATCTTGTCTCTCTTCGTTTTGGCCAAGGTAGCTAGATAGCCAGTAGTGGAAGTAGCTTTTGAGATGACCAATGAAGGCATGAAACTCACACTGAAAGTATGTTATTCAATAGGATTTTTATTTTTTTTAACTGTCTTTCTAGGTCGACATCGTGAAATGTGGAGGGAGCAAGGAGAAACTTCAAGAAATTTGGTGGCAACAAGGTAATTTTTATATTACTAATGTTTATGGGCTTAGGAAGAACAGCTGCATTAGTATAAGCTACTTAAAACTAATATGATAATTTTCCAGAAAAAAAATATTTGTGTTGAAATCAAGACTTTTTTTTTTTTTCTGAAACAAAAATGTCTCAGTTTTGCCAATATTTGTAATATGAAAAGTCAAAGTAAATAATTTTGGTTTGTTTTTTTCCTGATAATAATACATCTTTTTGATATCACACCTTGAATTTCATCTCATTCTGTTTTTTTTTAATTTATATCCATACAATTATACTACTATTTCCATTATCTTTGTAACTATTCAATAAATGCACAATTGTTGCAACTGCAGTGGCAACATTATACCATGGATAAAGGTTCTAGAAGAATGGATGATTTGAGACACAGAAAGAATTCCCAAAAAGACAAGCATGTGTTTTTAAAGTCTCTGTGTTTATTCCCTATTTGTTATAGTTTAACAGGGGTTTTAATTCTACTGAGAGAAAGAGAATAATTTTTTATCAGTAGGAACACACATGTATGTTATGTTCTAATATGACTACACATATTTATAGAATGGTGCATATAGCTCACTAAAAAGCTCAAAGATAACCTATAACTAAAACCAACATTAAATAAAAGATTGAAACATTTTGAAGAAGACATTGGAAAAATGTTGGTAATTTATGCAGGGTAAAATGAGCATATATTTTAAAGAAGGATAAATTGTTCTTGGCAGAATTTAGCAATTATAGTGCTGCTGATATAGCTCAGGTTAAGTAGTCATTTCAGAATTCGTTTTCAAGGTTATTTTTCAAAGCTCAGTAATTTTCTTCCATTGTCTCCAAGGAGTTTTGCATTGAGTTCTTACTGAAAGCAGGAGTTTTGATGTACCAAAGAACTTGCAGTAGAGTTTTGATTTTTGCTACTTAATTCATACCATTTGTATCTTCTAAATCCTGAATGCTGGAAAAGGTAAGAGAAAGCTACCATGACTCAGCTTAATAGAGAAAGAGAGTGGTTAAGGCAGTTAAGAGAAATGTGCATTATTATTACTACCAGTGGACCATTCTCTTGATCTTTCAATTTCAATCCAAGAACTAAATGGATCCTGCAAAATTTGGCTAGCTTCCAATTACACAATCAAACATCTGTGCACCAGATGTCTAGAACATTATATCCAGCTGTGTTACTGCAGCTACATCTGCAGAGCACTGCATATGTCAACTGCTATGGCCAGCAGGCTTTGGGAATACTGTCTATAGAAATTAAAGCTTGCAGCAGAAGTTAAGAAGTCAGAATTTTGCTTTCAATATTTTTATAATGTCTTTTTACCTGTCTACGTTTCTGAACTGAGTTTCTTGTAAGTTTAAAATAATGGAGAGAAATAACATATGTTTTTTCACCAATGGAGACCTCAAATGAAAATATTCACGAAAATAGTCTTTTCTTCATTTAAAGCTGGTGGAGTTCTGTACGTTAACTTAAGAAAACTGAGGAGAGCATTTCTTCCAGGATCACTAAAGCAAACTTCCAGAAGAATTTGAGAATTTCTGTTTGACTCACTGAAGGAATGAATTTATATCAGTAAGATATACTGCAGGTTTCCCTACCAAATACTCAGAAATGCATTCAAAATTTTTCTAAATAAAATAGGAAGGTTACATCATTCATTGAAATATTTGTTTCATGTATTCCTCTCCTTTTCTTTTCCTCTCCACTAAGTAATCTGTTACAATTGTTATAAAAGCACAGAAAAAATATTGTATCTGTAGATTTTCAGTTTCTATTTCTAACAGTTTAATTCTGTCTTGAAAGCATTTGTATGTTAGCAAAAGGAAATAATTTTATTTTTCTCAAAAAGGAGAGGAAGCAGCACTTGGTGAATGTAGATTAATAATCATAGAATCAT
>WAAB01014891.1:22471-62301 GCA_013389865.1 Piaya cayana | reverse complement strand
CTGTACCATCAGCCAACTTCTTTCACGGCCAATTCAAAAGGGGCAGTTGTTCAGGGCTAAATACACAACCGCGTAATTCACCCCAGATTTGGCCCTTGGTCTTCATACTGAGCCATCACCGAGGGCCAAATGTTTCAAACCTCCCTCCTCCCCACAAGCCCCTGAGATTGAAAGTGTAGTCTGTATTCAGAGTCTTAAGAATGTGATCCAACTTTGAACAGCACTGAGCATCCCGTACAAAGCTGAAGCACCTCAGCTTTAGACTTTGGCTTCCAGAACCTTGGCAATTCAAGCTCTTTTTTCTGAAAGAGCCCCGTCATGCAAACTGTGTGGAATTCAGCTTAAGGATTTTGAGCGAAAGCCTGAAGTGACTATGCAAGTCCTGAGAATCGAAATACTTCAGGTTTGCTGTGTAAATGAACGCTAAGGCACGTCCTTTGGTCAACCTGAGATATATACTGCGGTAAGTTTAATTATACGCTAAAACTAGGTAAAATAGACCCCTTTTCTTCATGTTCTCCTCCACATCCCCAACTTCTAGGAATGAATTCATAGTCTCAAAGAAATCTTTTAAGAGACTGGAACACACGAGGTAGCTCTTCAAAAATGTGACCTATTTGGCATCAGGTTTGTGTAATCGCCTTACCTGCCACTGCCAATTGAAGGAAACGCAATTGATTTCAGCTTCTTTTCATCAGCCAGAGCCAAGCAGTTCTTCACCGTCTTTTCCAGCAGCTCCTCACATTTGTCTGAGCCCCAGCCCGGGCTGTTACAGTGGATCACAAATTTCGCAGGCAATCCATGGCCAGCACTGACAACAGCTGGTAGGAAACGAAAGTGAAACGTAATTGGTTTCCTCTCTTTAGGATTAAAAGAGCGCGTTTGTGATTAAAATAGCAAACAACTGACAGACATTCCTTTAGCCCCCGTGAATGTCTTAGATTACATATCACACAGCCTTAAAATAGAACGACGTTATTACAGAGACTTGGTTATTTTCTATTTCCAGCTGCACTTCGCTGTGGTAATTTATAAATCACAGCTATAATCGAGCTTATTTTAGAGAGCGCAAGAATTCATGGCTGACATCAAAAGAAACACATTTATAGTGGGGATTGTGCAACCTTGTGTAACGTGTAAGGAGAAAGGCAGTAATCTCTTAGACTGTAAATCATTCAAGGGATGATCTTGCCTTGCTTCAATTTATTGCAGAGCTGCAGTAAGTAATGGGATGCGGGACAGTCACCCAGAGTTATGACTTGTGTGACCTTCAGCTACTCCTGCTAAACACACAGCTTGTTTAGCTACCTTCTGATCGTGCTGCAGCCCGAGCCGGATCTGTTCAGACCTATTAGTGCTCTGCAAACTGATAAGGCAGGCTGGAAAAGAGGTGAATTAAAATTTTTGCTTTATTTCTAGCTTTGTTTCCAAGTAACTGTAAAAAACCCCATTTTGTGTGATTTCAAGACTTTGGGCACGGTCTTATTTAAGCTTTTTTTGTGCATGGGTCATCAAAGACCACTTAAACAATACTGGGTTTAGTTTATCTCCTTCATTACATCCTTGACAGACGGCTGGAGTGGATGCATTTATATATTTAACATGTTTCATTGACACTGTTTATACACCAGCAGGTGAGGCCTTGTCTGTACAAAGGAAGGAATTTTTACCACGTTAACCACATTATCGTCACCACAATAACGTCAGGGACACCTGGGGACCAAGAGGACGCAGCACAGCCTCCCTACAAACTACTGACAGCCAAGGATTCTCCAGACGAGAGAGGCTTTCCCTCAGCAGGAGAAGACATTCTGGGTTCACCGTTTCCCATCACAGGGTGCCAACAGACTATGCTCTGTCTGGCATGGTAAGATGATCATTTCTAAACCCACAGGTCTGTGGCTGCAATTAAAAACTTGTAAGTTTGGTTTGGTTAAAGAAAAAGAAGGAGGCAACACAGCCTAATCACAAGCTGAGGGAAGAAAACACCCAGGCAAAATCTTTTTTTGTTTAGGCCAGGGCACATACTGAACCTCCACGAAGAATCAGCCTCCTTAACATGCACGCTGTGGGATATAATCATACGCAGCCACAGAAGCAGAGATACAGAATCACAGCTTATGTCTTCAAAAATAACAATAAAAATACCAATAATTAAAAAAAAATCAGGTTTGTAAATGCGCTTGGAGGCCAGAAATCCTGTACTCCACTCTGGAACGGTTATGAGGCATTTTGTTTTTCAAGAATAGTAAAAATAACTCTTGGAGCCCAGTCGTCACATATGGATACTATCCTGTAGCTGTGCAGGAAAGAGAAAATACTCTGTCATGCGGCATTCTGACTGGAGGTTAATCAGAAGAGCACATTTTGAAGGACAATAGAAGCAAAAGCATTTATGTTCCTATGAATTTGTAGATTCTCAGCATGTTGAATGGCCTCAGTGTTAGGCAATGCTAATTTGTCATAATGGGTGACTTAAACGTTGGCAGACTCAGACTACATCATAAATCCAAGAAAAATCTATTAAAGGCAGCTGACATCTCTCTAGTCAGATGTGAAACGTGGATAATATCTTCATCCTGAAAGAATAAAATACTGTACTGATACGCATCACCAACTTTAATATTTCTCAGGGAATGTTTTTTAGCGTAGTCATTAATTAACTCATTAGGATTCTGCTGAGGACAAGTGTTAATTACCAAGAGCAGTTGTGTCCCTTATTTCAAATGCAAATGCTCTGAAAGGAGAAATAAGTTATGCTTGTGCTGCAAGAACAGCAGGAGAGAACTATGAACATGCTCTGTGTTGGTTACAATTAGATTCCAGGTAAGGATACCTATACACCTGAGAAATCCAAGAATCCGTATGACTGAGAAGCTGATGTGTACCAATTCTTCTCTAAATCATCCAACAATTCCTAACAGTCAGTTTCTGCTGGTGTAGCACAGAGCTCCCCACAGGGTAGGACGGCCTGGCTACCCCTGGATCCAAGGGATGCACTGATGGTTGAGGAAAAAAAAAATCTTTTTCCAACCAAACCTGTGAGGAGTTTGGTCTGGGCTGATAACACTGCACAGAAAGAAGAAAAAAACCTGTAACTGATTCTACATCTTTTTGCAGAACAAGAATTCCAAGAAAAACTTATTACAAACTTTAAAAAGCAAGGGGGGAAAAAACCCAACTCCAATTTAGTAAAGCCCCAAAAGTAAACAGTTGTAATTTTTCCAGTTAGAGCTGAAGTCCGACAGGTCCCCTTCAGCTTCAGTCAGGACGCGTTTACGAAACTGCAGGCACTGTGTTTGTTTTTACAGCATAAACACAGATGGTGGAATCGGCCTTAGATATGAACAACGTGTATCGGCAATTTCACAGATGGTGTAAAATTATATATATTGTCATTACCAAAGTTTATTACTCATATAGTAGATTTTTCTCAGATACTACATCAATTTGGATAACTAGGCATCAAAAAGTCACAAGCTTTTATAGTGACGATTTTGGCATTGATTAAATGAAGTGTCCAAGCAGATGCTTAACTCTAAGCACGTGCTTAAGTTCAGTGAAAGCAGCGTTTCAGCAAAGCAGATGTTTAAAACAGTTGGATTCAACTGTTCTGAAAAATAAGCATCTCATTAATTGCTTTTCTGACCTGTGCCCTTAATAAACAACATGCATTGTCTGTGGGTGGACCTGGGCACAGCCGCTTTCTCTTGCAGGATCACATCACTACGCTGTTTCCCAGATGCTTTGGGAAAGGTTAAGACCCAACGTGTGTATTTCACACATGTATCACATAACCTGTAGAAGCTGTGCGGGGACAGCACGAACTCAAGCGTGGTACCAGAGGCTGCTGGCGATGCCGCCTGCCGCTGCCAGCCACGCCAGGGCCCGCGGTGCTTTGTTTGCAAGTTCCCGAAGCGCAGAACCTCACCTCCGGCTATGTCCAACGGCCCGTTCTTTTTGCGAAGCTCAATGACAGCTTCCACAAACTCCTTGCCGCCTTTCTTTTCCAAAGTGCTCCCTGAACAGAGAATAATTATTTTACTCCTCTGATCCCACAGCAGACATGAGACTCATCAGTATTTTTCATTACGTCATTCTGGAGTTTTCTGCCCAAACATTTTTTTTTGTTTTTGGGGACTGCAAAGTAAGATCTAAACCTTTTGGGACTTCAGAATTAGCTAGTGATTAAAAACAACAACAACAACAACAAAAAGAAAAAAACCAAAAAAGACAACCCTAACAACCCAAAATCCTGACATCATCGATAACCCTTGCTAACGTTCTCAGACTCCGGTTTTAAAGCAAACCATCTGACATGACATCCCTACCTCCTTCCTTATCAGGAGCATCCGTTAGCGTGAGATGTTCCGGAAGAATGGGCTAGCTCAAGAGTGGCCGAAGGTTTGTAATTCCTTCCCCTACAATTCATTTACCCTCTCTCTTACAAATCGTTTCAAAGAGCCATTTGCCACAATAAGAATTTGAAACTCACCTGATCTTGATCCCTGACCCCAACAGGTGGCACCGGGAATGAAACAGTCTCGTGAGTGCAGCGGGCTGCTTTACTTGGTAACTGCCCAGTTTGTTGAGCCACCTTTAACCAAGAGGAAGAGCCTCAGAAATAAGGAGAATCTCTAAGGAACATATTCCTCCTTCTCTAACTACAGCTAAGGAGCTGGACAAGGCATTCTGGGAGGAGCAGAGCTGTGCAGTGTTTCAAGGGCAACCAAAAGGTATGCTGGTTACCAAGGCAGTCCATCACGAAATGGTTTAGATCTTATTTTGCAGCTCTAGTTTTCAATATTAACATTTAAAAAAAAAAAAAACAAAACAGCCCAAGGAAGCATTTCCTAACTACATAAGCATCCCCACGTAATTTTGCACTGTGCGCATTAATTATAAAGGTAGATAAGTAAAAAGCAGTGATATTGCAAAGGCTCTGATTTGATAGATTACTTTGAAAACACATTACTGGGATCACTAAAGATCTGGACATTTTTTTTTTTTTTTTGTGAAGCCCCTTACTTGATGAAGCAAGAAAAACGGCATTTTCTGATGGAAGTGCACATAGTGTATGCTCAGGGAAGCAGAGCCCCTCCTCCAAGCCTCTGTTCGCTGAACAGGGCTACAGAACCGAGGACTGCAAGATGCTTTTGTTTGGACACCATCGCTACATTTCTTGCAAAATGAAGACTCCACATTGAAAACAATGAATTTGTTTGTTCATTCAAAAACTTACTCTGCGACCCTGCTAACATTTTGCTATCGGCAGTTTGTGGCTTTTGTGCTACAAAAGCTGAGAATAATGAAAAATGTGTGCTTTTTTTTTCCTTTTTTCTCTTTTCATAACCAATTCACAACAAAAGCTGGATGGCAAGGTCAGACCGTGTAGGGCAGAGTTTAATTTGCTCTTTGTGCTCATTTAAGCCTTTTTATATAAATACTTTGGTTTAACATGATTTAGTGAAACGCCTCACTAAGAATGTCCTGAAATGCCAAGTTACCTATCCTGGTGCAATGCGAGTAGAAGGAACCATCTTACAAATCACTTAAGAGGAGATGGTAATGGCTTTGTTTGTAGCAGGCAAGGTGTCTTAGGAGGGTGTGCTAGGAAGGCAGATTCACCCCAGCACTGAGGGGGCTTGGAAACACGCTGAAAGGCCAGCATGACGCACAGGGCCCTTCGCAGAACCCATCTGGCAGATGTGGCTGATGCCAGGGCCTTATCAAATAGCTCGGAGAGGGGAGGGAAAGAAACAGCCTTCAGTCACAGTTACATTCTTGCCGTATGCATTTCCATATCGTTCCTATATTTGTATAGATTCCAGTTATATTCCCCTTGAGTCCATGAACTCAGATCAGTCCTAAACCCAGGACATTCCTAATTCTTAATTCCTTGTTTCAAGGGGAAACGTAATTAAGCCTTGTGCAGAACCCAGGAACAGAAAAGATCTATTAAATAGGTCATTTCTTTGCCAGTGCAAAATTGTTGTACATTTAATGGAATTTAGCCTAGTTCGGTTTAATTCAGTCCAGAAGGATAAGCTTTTTCCCTTCCACTGGGAATTAATTTATAATTAAAAGCAATGAACAACCTTGCCAGTTTATTTCACCAAGCTCTCTTCTTGTAGATCTGGTACAAAGAAGAGCAAAAGTCTTACACGGTATGAATGGGTGAGGGTTGCTGATTTCCCCCTCAATTACATTCTTCTTCTGATTAATAGTGAGGGTTTATTTCGGAATTATATTCCAGAACTGTGCCGTAAATTAGCTTCAGCTGGGAAAGGGCATATGGTATTTAACCATTTTCCACTACATTAGCAAGTTTCTTGATGGAAGTCTTGCTTCACGGCTTCAAGGTTAGGAGCTTATTTGCTCACAGGCATAAATATGTGTCACTCCCATGAGAATAAGATCATTATCTCATGCTTTCTGAGCAGGCATTGGTATCAGTGTTGAAAACAGCGTTAGCAGAAAATTTTAGGCTCTAAAATTCTCAGGATAAGCCCCCAGTACATTTAAATTGTTAGGGAAAAAAAATCAACAAAAAATTCAAAAGAAAATAAATTTAGATGGGTAAAAGTTAATCATCGGAAGCTAAGCATTTGTGCACTTCTATTCTTCCTTACAGCAGTCAGAGGCAACAGGAACCTATGCTAAGGAATGAGCAGCGCAGCTTTGAGACACGGCTTCCTTTGCAGGGTAGGAAAGCATTTCTTTGTCAAAGATAGGAGACAAGCACATTTGCTGCATGGGTCTCATAGACTTTAGAAGCGCATTCTTCAGAAACTGGCTGGACATGCTCTTTTAACGTGTCTGCGTAACGTTTGGCCAGCCAGGTCACAGCTGTTCCTGCCCAACAGGCACTAGGGAGCTACGTTTGCCTGGATGTTACTCGGGAAGCAGCCCCTGCAGTTAAAGCAGGTGTAGGACACACCAGCTCTGCTAGAGGACACGCGTCCCTCCAAGCCAGCACTGCGACAGAGCCTCAGGCATGGAGACGGGCCATTTGCATAGCGATGTCAAGGTTAGGATGAGATGAACAACTGACGCTGGCATCAGGTGACTGGTTTTTAAGCCTGGTGGCTCATCACCCTTACCAGCCGCTTCTGTCTTCAGCCCAAATTCTGATTTGCCTTCTCAAATTACCAAGGCAGTTCAGAGAAAGTGCTGCTACTCTTTTGCAACGTCCTTCAAAATACTGTATACAGGGAGTGATATTACTAAGATAAGAGTTACTCAGGGGACAGTTAAGATAATGAATTGTCTATCATGTTTTCTATCATGCCTTCTCTCATCAATGATCAACCACCTGAAAAACCTATGCAGTGTCCCCAGCCACATGCTCGAAGGCATGAGGACCGCTGAGCAGGGCTATGAAGGTAACAGGTCCATAAGATGAAATATGAATAAACTAACCAATCTTAAGAGTTCAGAAAATGCAGATGGGCTAAATCCAGCGTGTCAGATGTGAACACCTGAAAGTTGGCATGGAGAGGGCGTACTGGAACTAGTTAGAAATCTAAAGACTAATTGTCTATTCAAACCAGGCGTGTAACATGTAAAGCAAACAATGCGGTAATTCATTTACCCTGGTCACAGGCTGGCACTGAACGCACCGTTCCTGCACTTTAAATTTTGGCGGTGCGTTCCATTGTTCCTTTCTGAAAGTTTGATTTGGTGATAAAAATCAAAACTACCTACTCGGTTTGCGATTATTCATTTCTTTTTGACTATCAGTCAGGACTGCTGGAAGTGAGAAATGAATGCAAATCTGCATAGCTACATCAAGCTTGTGGCTGCTGATTGACCATGCACACACATACAAACTCCGCAGCACTGAACTTGCCATTACCTACTTCACCACCGGTGTAGAAGTCAGAGTTTGTCGGGTGAACGACAGCATCACTGTCGATCGAGGCAATGTCAGCCTGTACAACTTGCAACTACAACAGGTAAACAGATGTATATCAACCACGTTGGACAGAGACCCAGCACAGGCTCTACATTTACACATGTACCAACGTCCATATTTTCCTACCTGTACATCTCCAAACCTTGCGCCAAAGAAGTAGGCTGAGTTGTGTGTGCAGGTGTGTGTAGAGAAAGGGGTGTAGGGAACAGGAGGAGGAATATTGAGTACGACATCATCAAATCAATGTTAAAATGACAAGTCAGAGCAATCACAAGAGATCATTTCCAAAGTTTTAAAACCAGCTAATACCCCATTGCACTTTGCAGAAACCTAGAACAAGCAGTTCCCCACAGAGCATGACACTAAAACATGGAATCTGTTTAAAAAAAAAGAAATTCAGGATCATCAAGCCAAACAAAATAACTAGTTTCTCCATTTTGCCAGCGTCAATAAGCTGACAGGCACTAATCTTTATGCATACAGTGATTCATCATTTTGCTTCTGAAAATGATAAGTCCCCTTCACATGAAGGAAACTAGGTATTTGCAGACAGGGTTGCACTGAATCTGCTGTAAAAACCATAAATGATCGATCTTGTATTTTGAAGGTAACGCACATTTTGTAATTATGTGTTGGGATGGCTGAGACACATGTAAAAATATACCTATTTTTGAAAAAGGCCCATGTCAAAATAAGCCACCTGCAATCTTTTTCTTGCTAAATAACATATGCATGTTCCCAGAGAAAATGCAGCAGTGGAAGAATCATGAGGTTTACTCCATTAAGGAAGTTTTAAACAAACACAGCAGCACGTGTAATTAAACAAGAAGGGAAACCAGCACATAATGCATGAAAGTTAATTTTTCTTTCCTTTTGCTGCAGGACAGGCTTCTGTTGAAAAAAGGATGTGTTGTTTTTTTTCTCAATCTGGAAGAAGACAGAAGCTTTAAAAGCAAGGCACCATCTATGACAGCACCTACAAGTTCACTGCTGGTTTAACATCAGTGTTTTGTTTTCAGCTGAACTGGGAGTAATTGAAGCATAATGGAAACAAATTATTTGACTGAATTAAACTTGAGATCAAGGTAGGAAACATTGGGGGGCAGTTAATTACTGAATTACTCCTCTTTAAAAAATTTACAGCTACTCTGAGTATCAGAAAAAAAATCTAAGACTGCAGTTGGAATGGAGAAACTGCTTATTTTGAAAACAACCTGACAAAGAAGTATTTTAGTCCTCAAAATATTCAAATAAGAAACCCCCCAAAAGAGCTAACAGTCACATATGATCATTATGGAAAAGAATTTAAATGATTTGTTTGAACTGAAATCAACTTGAAGACAAGCAATAGCTGCAAGCATTCAGATTTGGCGGAAAAGTATTTTGAATGTTCTTCAATGAAACGGAACCTGCGCGATTTGAATTTCTGCTCTTATTCAATGTATGAAGTCCTAGGGAGTAAATTCTGGGTTCCATAATTTCCATGTGACCGTTAGTTGTGTCAACCCATGCCCCATTTACCTAGGTCATCTTTAAGGTCAATGTCAGCATTGGTAGGATTGATAATGGCCTCCACCTCGAAGCCGGCTAAATTACTGATTTCACTGTGAATAAGGTTCAGCTGAAAAGAAAAGCATGAGGTGGGAAATAACAGGACAGCTGGGAAATCACAGAGAAGCTGCAGAAAAGTGAGCTTTGCAACACAGATGGAGATAGCATCACTGCAAACAAATATGCAAAATAAAAGGCAGGTCATAAAGGAGGGTTATTATCCCAAAAGAACTCAAACACAAGACTCAAACGCTGTTCACGCTAGGAGGACATGAATGTAGCTACTGACAAGCTCTAGTTTGGCTTTATGTTGGCCGCTATCTGGGAGTCTTATTCTGGCATTAAAAGAGGGTATTTATTTCTCCTCAAAGTACAGCTGAAGGACACCCAGATAATTTCCTAAGCAGCGATTACAGGAATGTTTCAGCACTAAAACTGGATAAAAGATGCTGATCCTCCTTCTTTAAGCCATCAACATGAACTGGTCTTTGGGAAAGCCCAACACCTCTCTCCAGCAATTCCTCCATCCTAACAAGAGGACATGTTTTTCCTCTTTCCTTATCAGTGTTCACCATATTCTGTATCAGAGGCACTTCAGTTTTCATTTGTGTGGCTCTGATGCCCTTGTGAACGGCTGATGAAGTGCTGTAAGCAGGCACTATTATGTGCTTATCGCTTCTACTTTTAATTTTATTTGCTCTACTTCCTTTCGCCATTTATGAAAACAGAGATTTTTGACCTCACCCACTGATCTCCGTTAACTCATCTCATTCACACCAGGTATTTAACGCAGTTTCCTGACAACTGTCTGAATCATTATAGAATCAGAAGGCTTTCTCATCAGTGTACAGTGAGGTTACTACAGATACCTAGAGATTAACCTCACGCCTGCACTGCCTGCTCATAAAAGAATAAAAAGAATTAACAAAATGTAAGGAAGTCCAGATTTCAATTTTGAGCAACATGTTTTTAGCAAGACTTACAAACCTTTACATTAAATAAGAAGCCAATGAGAAGACCTGCAACAGTACCAAAACGGTCCTGCCGTGCCATACCAGTGGGGATGGTTTTTGGCAGAGCTTAGAGGTGATGCAGAGACAGCACGATTTGTGTACTACTGGCAGTTGGGGCATCTCATCACGATACATGTCCCACACCACAGAAATATCTCTGCGGTTCGAGGCAGTGCGACATGACTGCCAGCTTTGGCAGTAGCCCAGACTGCAGCACGCTAAAGGGACGTGAGGAAGCGTAGAACCAGGGAGTTGTCACACTGCTTTGCAGCCAGAGTGGGGGAATCTGATTTCACCTGAACCGAGTTCACTAGTATCAGAACTGAAAACACTTAGAAGTGCAAAAGTTTTCCAGACTCTTTCATACAGGGATAACTTCTGCAGCTGAAAGAGGAAGTTCTCATTCATTTAAGCAAGTCCTGAAGCCAGCTGCAGTCAAGCCAGGCTTCCCCTCTAATCCAAAGCTTGCTGGGTTCAGCCTATGAAGCATAACGTACACATTCAGGCATGACAAGTGATCTCATCAATAACTGAATTCTGTCTCTTGGTTTGTAATCCACGTTCTGCAAACTTAACCCTTCAAATCTTCCTTGTGTAGGTGTGTTTATTAAAAGGGGATACGAGCCAATTCATGTAACCAATACAAGTGAACGGGTCATTTCAGGAGGCCAATATCCACATATTTAAGTTTTATGAAAAAATTATTTCCATTTCATTCACATGATTACATGAATTCACCTCCTTTCTCTTTTTAAAAGGCTGCACTTTCATATAATCTGCATATGTTGCTTGAGTAAACTACGTTCCCTCAAAATAGGGTGATTTTGGCTAAAAGTGAATGTAATTCAGCCCTGTTTTAAGTATAGGTCTGTTTGGGAATTTGTAATAAAATCTAAGCAAGCTTGCTTTCCAAATAGCTTCGAGTCCTTTAATACTTCACACGTGGTGAGTTATTCCTGCTTGAGTTTGAGTCTTGAGTTTGACTACAAGCAACTGCTGTTTAAAAAAAACCAAACAAAACTCAAATCAAATGAAACCAAAATGTTAAATAAACTTCATGAATTTTGAAATAAATAAAACCAAAACAACAACAAAACACATGTGCACACCAAAAGACTGTTTTGTAGGGATCTCAGTATGCTCCTAAGCATATTTTGTTCATCTTACAGGTGACCGTCTTTGATCCCTAATCCTGTGTTCTAAAAGCTTTTGCCCCATATCCATTGTCTGAAGACCATTTTGATTTCAGGCCCTAAATCTATCTCTACACCTACTCATACATGGGATTTATATAACAACTAGCTGGTAATTAAAGTAAAATGCTTAAAAAGCTGCTCGACACTGACAGCATTTGCTGGCGGCCAAGCATCATTTTGCTCAGTTTAGCATTTCGTGTTCAATACACTGTTAGTGATCCAATTGCCAAAAACAACTGAAAAAATCAGTTGTTTTCCCATAGAATTAAATCCTCCAGTAAGCAAATGGTCCATGTTCCTACCCATAGTATGAAGAATGTGTTAGACAAAAGGGATCCTCTAAACCAATAAATAGGCACAACTTGTATATACACGTGCCACAAAGACTGGACGTAGCTCTCAGGTAATGTTTAAATTACAGCCCAGTTAGATACAATGCAGACGGCACGCAGCACATCCATGAGTTTCCTCTGACCCAAGCCTTGCGTTTCTAATTCCAGATGAAATTACCTTTACAGTCTTGGAACTTTTTCAGGTATGAGTTTCATATGGAAAATGGAAGATGCTGGTTGCAAACAACAAGGTGAGGTCTCTCTGCAAGTCCAAACCCTGACACCTAGACTTGAGGTCTTACAGCTCTGCCTCTACCCTAATTGTCTCAGGGGAAAAAAACTCGTTAACGTGTAGAATATCAGGTTTCCACTGGGTGTCACTTGTACGATGTGCAATCATTTACACATTAACTAGCTTTTAATACTTAATTAGTGTAGCACTAATGCACTGTTACAGGTGTCACTGAAGGGTTCCTTGCCACTTTCTGACCTCTAAGCACTTCTAGCAGTCACCTAAATATTTAACACAATAAGAGGACTCTGGGGTTATGAGAAAGATGTAAGGTTATTCTTGCAAATAAACCCCTGCCCTTTCCCTTCCGCAAAGACGGAGCCAAGAGATTTTTTCCCATTAAACTCTTATGAATGATGTGATACAAAGAACAGGATTATTTTCTTCCCTCTCTGAATCTAGTAGATTCTTTCCTGACCTAGCAAAGAGTAGGTTTGCAGACCAAAGAGGCCTGCTGTAAAGGTGCTCCTGGATGTCACAGGAGGTTTGAAAGACACCAGTCATTTGTTTGAGCTTCTGTGTTCGCACTGCAGTTTATTAAGAACACACAGAACAGGGAAGTATACTAAAAATATGCATAAATTCAAGAAAAATCAAATAACTGTGATTAATATATTTTTGCTTTTTAAATGGAAAAGCTCAAAATGTTTTAACATTTTAAGTTTTTATACCATCCACGTGAAGAGTGAGTGTCACTGTATCTCCCCTACGGTGGATTTACAGTGTCTCTGAATCAGCCAAAATCAGAAGCCAGGAGGCGTGATTTTAAGGCCTCCAGCTGAACCAGCTAAACACATTGTCCTCCCTGCCCAAGGGACTAACAGATTTTTCCTTCCCTCAAAGCACTGTTTAAAGAGTCAAAGAGAAGAAAGGTTCTTCTCCAAACAGGCAAACACCTTCTGCCCTCATACACTTGGAAAAAAAGTGTATCATGCCCAACTCTAAGGAACTGAACGGCAACCCTACTGAATCACCGGTGAAGAATATCCTTAGTCCATAGAATCATAGAATATTTTGGGTTGGAAGGGACCTTAAAGCCCATCCAGTTCCAACCCCTGTGCCGCAGGCAGGGACACCTCCCGTAGGACTAGGCTGCTCGAGGCCCATCCAACCTGGCCTTCAACCCTTCCAGTTCATTATGTTTATGAATACCACACGGCATTATTTAAGACGACTACAACAAAACATTTCATTTTCTGTTAAGAAGATTTCAACTTAGAGAAATATTTTAAAACTCAGCGTTATCTTTTTAAACAGCAATTGCATGTAGAAATGGCCAAGCAGAAGCACTTAACTGATTCAAAGTCACTAGAGTTTTATAGGTAACTTATATTTAATTTGTACATTTCCAAAATAAATACCATTTTTTTCGAGACTTCCACGTGTCCCTTAAATAATTAAAGCCCACCATTATCTATGAGATCGCAGCCTGTTAACCCTGCCCAGAGCAGCAGACGTCCTGTCCCACCAGGAGCCTCCTGGCCCATGCGAAACACACCACAAGTTCAGGAGAGAGGAAGCATTCGACTCTCACTGGTGCCATGATTGAAAGTTTTATCTTTGCCTTTTTTAACAAGAAAATCAAAATTATTTTGGTTATTTTGAAAATAATTTGTGGGGAAAGGTCTGAAAAGATTTCTAGGAATAAGCCAGCATCATTTTGTCGTGATTTTTATGCTGAATAAAGTCACCTTGTTTACTACAGTGCAAAGATTTTTTTGCATTTTAAGCTTTCCAAATTTTCAGTCATAAAAGAATTTAGGTTGGTCCAAGTGGGTTATTTTGTGAGTAAAATGTGAACAGAGACATAAATACTTTATTTATCAGCTCAATAAGAATTTCATTTTTAACTCACACATATAGAAAATTCTTGTATTTGTTAGCCATCGCCTACTTAGATTTTTACACTACCCTTTTACTGCCTCTGCAGAGGGAATCAAAAGCAGAATAAGTGCTAGGATATCTCAGCAGCCTCTAGGCAATCTCTCCCCCTCAGAAAACAGTCTATTTGTTTGGAGTGTTTCCTCACAGGAGACAAACTGGGTTTTGTTTTTCTTTTAATGCTGTGTGCTGTGTTACAAGCTCCTGGCCCCTCTCCTGTGCAGCACCGAGACTGAACAAGTAAGCGAATGGACCTGTCACACCAGTCGTGTTTTCAGGTGGCCACACTCCAGATGTGAAAGCCACAAAGTCCATTTCCCAGTGCGAGGTACTCACTGGAAAGCTCCACAACAGACTTTGNTGGAGGTGTTTAAGGCACGGGTAGATGAGGTCCTTAGGGACATGGTTTAGTGTTTGATGGAAATGGTTGGACTCGATGATCCGATGGGTCTCTTCCAACCTGGTGATTCTATGATTCTAAGCAGTCTTGGTGCTCATGATTCCCCTCCACTGAACCCAACAGCAAAGCCCCACTGACCGAGTGGGTTAGTTGTGCTGGAACACAACCCTATTCCCTACAGGTGTTTTATGGTAACTAAAAGGAGTTCAAATCCAGTCCAACAATCTGACATTACTTGCTTTTCTGAAACAGTCATGTAGTTTAGAAATGCTGGCTTCTAATTTAGTCATCGAAATGTTTTTTAAAGTATGTTCAAAACCATCCCCCAGTAGTGGTCAAATAGTACAAACCCCACCAACCAACAGCCTAACTCGAGCTGGAAAGCTAAGTGTGGGAACTCAGAAGTCTGGCAAAAAAAACAACCCAACATTACTCTCATGCACGTTAAACTGAGCAAACAAACTGTGGAAGGATAAATGCAGAACAACCTCAGCGAGAAATAAAAAATGAGTCAGAGGAGATACATTCCACAATGGACAATGGCTCATCTTTTACGACTTGCACCACAACGCTCTGATTACTGAATGACTGGAGAAAGATGCAGTTTTACTTCACAAAAGTTTGTACCACGAGCTAAAGGCAGGTTTCAGGATAAAAGATCAATTTAATTTAATGATTTGCCTCTTTAAATGGTTCCTCTCTTTAAGCAGAGCTGTATTTGTGTCAAACCACCCAACGTCCCAAAGCATATTCACAGGGAGAGAAGGACCGTTGACTTCTAGCTTTTCATAAAAGCACCATTTGTTGTTTCACAGCATTAACTTTTGTAAAGAGCAGAGCAGAATAAAGCACAAAATCATTATACTGACCAAATGTCTAAAATAGGTTTTGATAAAAACCTGTGAATCGGCAATGAAGTGGGCTGCCCACTGGAAAAGACATTTTAATCTTAGAATTCTCTCATCTTTGGCAGAAGCTCAGTTGTAACAATTATGCTCTTCATGAGTAAGGTGAGGCGGGTTACAAGCACACAGGCTTTCCTTCTAGTTGAGTATTTAATTACATAGCTGTATCAAGACTCACTTATGTATTTTTAAGTGCTCTAAGAGTTGTTTTCAGATAATTTCTTCAAAAAGTAATATCGTACGCCTTCTCAAGTGCTCAGTGGGGAAATGTCCATTGTACTCAGACGTTTTGGGGAAAAGAGGGTGGTGGGAGGGGTTATTGACTAAGAAGCACTGAAAAATAGGTATTGATTTCTAAAAAAGCAGGAGCGTACCTTCTGGCCAAGAAACAGGCTTTTGGTGGACAGGACCGTGAAACCGTCCGCAGGAGTTCCCTCTGTTGTACTGTCGGCACTGGCTGATTTGCTCACTTCTCCCTGTTTCTTCTTCCAAAAATACATTCAATTAGTTAACCCAAGGCAGAGAGAGAAACAGGTTAATAACACTAAGATATATGACGTGTCATAAATGATTGCCAGGCAATAAAATGCCAGCGCAAACACTGGAATTTGGAATTTAACCTTCAGTCTAACTGAAATGACTGATTACAGTTGAAGGAACTAGTAGGAAAAATGACTTCAATATCTGCATATCTACATAAGCCCTTTCTTGCCTAAGACAGTGCACAATCTGGTGACAGTTGTCTTAAATATTGCAGGAAAACACATCAACAGCCCCAAACTTTTAACAGCTTTCTAATGGCTTGCGTGGAAAGATAATATGTGTGTGTATATATATATTTATAGATAGATACAAACATTTGTGGGCAAACATACATCTTAAGGTAAAAACTGACTTTTCCGAGGGCAAATTTTAGCTCTCTGAAGAAATACAGCTTCGAAATCTGGCCATGCTTAGAGCCCATGTTAGAAGAATACATCTACCTTCTGCCTGCCTTATAGTAGGACATGAGCTGAACTATCTTCTCTGTCTTGTTTAACAAGATCACCTTCGTCTCCAGTGAAAGTGTAGGGGAAAGGGAGCTCCCCCTCAACTATCATTCCTTTTTCTCAGCTCTATTACTGAAGCAAAATGATAGGTTTCAGGAAATAATCAATTTACGCAATAAAAATGACAGCTAGGAACATCTTGAAAACCATACTTCATGAAGATAGTGAACTGACTGCTGTGGTTATAAACTCAATTGGTGATTTAAAAAAACCCTCTTATTTTCAATAAAATTACTACTTATGATTTAATATGAATATTTGGTGCCTCAGCAATACCTGTGCTGAAGCTAAACAGTACACCTGGAATATTAAGTACGCCACTGTTCTCTGACTGTCCCTTTCCAAAATTTTATGCAGTTTTAGTGGCTAAGCAACTAAAATGACTTTGATGCAAGGGTACACTGGGTCCTTCGAGAAGCTGTAACCATGCTTTACTTTACACAAATGTTTTGAAAATTAGATTTTAATGGATCCTATTTCAATTCCCCAGGAGTTTACTGTTAGCCAAATACCAATATAGTAGGCAGACAATACAGTTTATTGCGTTGAAGAAAAACAGAAGCCCACAACAGGCTTCCTGCTTTTGTAATCAAGCAGGGGGAAAAAAATGCCAGATTTAGGGAAATTATTAGTGCCTGGTTACTAAAAGCACTTGAAATGTCAGCTCCTGGGTGTTCTAAAATACAAAACTAAACCCAACAGTTCAAAAAACAAAAAAGTCAAACAAGCAGAAGAGTGACCAAGTAAATAATAACAGAGACGTACTGGGTGAACACAGAAACTTTGTTTGACCTGGAAAGCAACTTTTCACATGCTCTGTCTGTTTCATATGAAATTTGTATACTTTGCTTCTCTTGGTGACTCCAGCCTGTGCCCACATAACAGTTTCATTCAAAGAACAGTGTTTGGAGCTTGCCTGCCTGTCTTGCAGACCTGCGCCACTTCTGAGGGTTTCAGACTTCCACTGCACTGGGCAGAGGGAACAGAAAGTTCACCCTGTGTAATGCTCCCTACAGTTACTACTACCAGGCTTATTTGGTTTTAAAACAAACAGATTACTCTACCTTGGATTTCCTTGCCCCTTTCTTGCCACCTGTTTTCTTCGATACAGTTTTTTTCTGTGATGGGGATTTTGCCTTCTTTGCTGGAGGCGGAGTGATGATGGCTTCCAGTTTTCCTTTTGAGCCCCGCTTCTTTGCCAACAGCTCTGGGTGAATATTGGGTAACACTCCACCGCTGGCTATGGTGACTCCTTTCAATAGCTAATAAACAAAAGAAAGTTGTAGATGACAAATCCCAGCATTTCCTTAGCAATAAACAGAAAGCGGCATTTACTGCAAACTTTGTGTACTGCCTTGAGTTTTAACTGGTTCCTGTAAATTTCTCAACACATTATCCTTGAAGAAGAGCAACAGGAGAAATATTAAACGAAGCTGATAATGTACTAGATTTTAACTCCATAGCGAAAATGTATTCTTGCACTTATGCTTGTTGCTGTCACTATCTCTCAGGCTCACACAAGAACTGTGAAACCGTGCAAGGAAGAATGGGACCCCGACGTTCACGGCACGGGACTGCAACAAGTACCATGCTGTGGAGAACCCTATGTGTCCCCCAAACTGCTGAATTTTCTTGAAAGAGCATTTTTAAAGCAATTTTTCTTTTGTGGTAAAAGAAACTTGAAATGGAGGGTAGCATTTACACACATCTCTATACCTGCAAGTCTTTCTTCAAACAAATCTCTACACAGTTGAAGAAAAGCAGACCAATATTCAAGTGTGCTGCTCATTCAAGGCTTTGAAAGCATGTTCTGTATTGAAGACTGCTCTAACCCATGTTTTACACATGTAACTGGGACTAATTCTCTATTCAGGAGGACACAAATGGTGACATCAAAGTCCCTCAAGTACTCCCACCTTCTGATTCATGTTTACTGCTCCCCAACCACAACTCAGTGAGGCTGCAAGCTTGCAAGGGGATGCTGAATGGGAAGCAATATCAAATTTCAGGCAAAGGCAAAAGGTGGTAGGTTTGGGGATATTAGTCTTTTCTCCTGCCTCATAATGATACTTAGGTTTGGGAAAAGTACCTTTTCAGATGTGCGCTTAGAGCACCTCACATGAAGGTACCTGAATCCTAGCCAGTGTCTCTAGCTGACACCACAACACTACAAGGACAATGCCTACATTTATTTTCGGAGAAGTTAAAGGCATCTTGAAATCTACAGAGAATGCAGACTTGCAAGAGTTCCAGAGCAACTAACTCTCTGTGGTCACAACAACAGACTTCAACGGGCACAGGATAAGTCCCATCGAGTCCTAAGCTGTGTAAGGAGCCAAGCAAAAAACAAACAAAAAAAGGCATCTGCAAGATTTTTTTCCACGTTTCTCTAGAGTTTATGACAATGTCCTACTCCACAGAAGTGGCTGTAATAGTGTAAGCAAATGTCATATTCCACCTCCATTGTATTTTTACACCTTTTAAGAGTCCTGAAATGCATAACTAAGCAAAGTGCTGCAGTCGGTTACACAGGCAGCGTGCTAGTGAGTGAATGAACTGTTTCCTGGTGGGATACTCAATAAGCAGAGGTCTTGAGTTACAATTCAGCTATATGGAAAGATAATTTAAAAAGCCCTAAAGGAAATCCTGGCCCCCACACGATGGAGTTTTTTCTTACCTGATTTAATTCTTCATCATTCGCTACAGCCAACAGGATGTGTCTAGGAGTGACTCGACCCTTCTTGTTGTCCCTCGCTGCATTTCCAGCCAATTCAAGAATTTCCGCTGGGGAAAAAGTAAGCCCCTTTTAAATACATTGTGATCACGAAGAAAAATCAATGTGTTATNAAAAAAATCTGAGTTATATGTTATTCCTAACCGCTGCAGAATTCCCTTAATAAACATCGAACTCTAAAATCGTTTTATTTTTATGAAAGGGCAAACGCATACTTTAATTCCCAAAGAAAAAGTTATGTTTACTTTTTTGTCCTTTTAAAGCAGTTCCCCAAGATTCCTGATCGTTCAGTGCTCTTCTCAAGGCTACTGTATGTTCATCTCCTATGATCCCTCTTATCAGGAGACACGAGTATCAGATCTACAAATACTATTGGGTTTTCCCAAACCTGACACAAATGTGAATTGTGGCTTGCATCGTTTCTAGTTTTTTATTACTGAAAAAGATGTTCTTCTCAGTTTCTCAACATTATGGAAGTATGTAAACACGCATCCAAGTTAGGACACTAAAAATGCAAACTCTGCTGCTATACTGCCTTAACGACTTTTTTCCCCCTTTATCTGAGAAGATAAAGTAATTGATGAATCATGTTTGTTTGCTCCTAGTAAATTATCTGAGAAGAAAGTTCCACTCCTGACAGGCATCAGGAAAGATTAGCTTGCTCCCCTGCAAGGATCCATGAAGCGAAAGGTTAGAGCTTTACCGGTTAACTTACCTGCCCTCAACTCAACAAGCCTGAGGCAAAGAATGCAATTAATTACAAGAAACTCTAGGCAATAATTTAAAAAAAGATACCACATGTTTATCTGACTTTGCAATTATGTGCTGTGGCTGTATCCATTATCCATAATCTTTCATCTCCCTCTGTATAGACTGTGTTTCACTCTTGCTTTTAATAAACTTCCTTCTGCAAACTTGGTAACATTTGGAGAAAAGGAGAAAAAAAGAAAATGAAAATTTCCAGCTAATGTTTTAATATTTAATGTTAGAATAAGGTGCGGGATCAATTTCACATTTAACAACTGACTCCCATAAGCTTGCTTTAAAGGCAAACAGAACAGAATTAAGACATTAAGCTGGAAATGAAAATTCATAAAATCAAAGCCCACATGACCACATGCCTTTACCATAACACACAGTAAATCTCAGGTAATGCTGCATAGCACAGACGAGGGCTTTTCATTAGACTGAACCGAACATGATCCTCCAATTATTTTTCAGCCCAAGCCCCAGAATAAGCCAGTTATGACACCTGCTGGAAAATCTACAGCTGCTTCTGGATGTTCTACAGTTAGACTTCATTGAGGATTTTAGCAGGCTTTCACCATTTTTGTGTTCTTTAAAGCACACAATTACCTTTATTATAGGGTGAGAGAATATTAAGCCTAAGCCCCCAATAGTAACTCAACATTTCATGCTGACAATAATAGCTCTAATTTATTTTAAAGCATGATTAGCAGGGTAAGGTCAATCTGACTATGCTTTCCACACCTCCAAAGAACTGAATTAAGCTGGCATAATCCTTTTCATGTACTTCTCAAAAGCCACAGCTCAGACATGAGTTTTAGTTTGCATATAGCACTGCATACACCACTGGTTGGGACAGAGGACCTCTACCACCCTCCAAGAAAGAAGCTGTGCTCTGGGTTACACCCCATGCATCCCCACTGACCTCAGTAAGATTCTGTGCAACTGTAACAACACCAGCATTTCCACTTCTCTACATCAGGAATTGTTTTATTTGTATCTCGGACTTTATTACCTGCTGAAAAGCATGGGTAGGATTTGCCACAAACAGCAGACTACTTTTTGGTTTGCCTCCGCTTCCCCCACCTCCACTGCTTTACTGCATCAGGCACCGCTAAACAGTCGAGCTGTGTTATCGACATAACTATGCAGACAGGTCATTTTGCAACTAAAGAGTCTAAGAAAGTGTTATGCCTGTAAAGCGCAGAGGAATGTTTTATTTGTTCCTCATAAAACTAAAATGTCTGCCTTGTGCAGTGGAGAACTGTTCTGTAAGTGCTAAGCCCTCTTCCTTGGACAGGAAACTCATTTTGAAATTGCAGTTTTCTAATGGTCCTTTAGGGAAGTTGAGGTACCCCGCTTCCTTTCCAGCAACAGAACTCTTTGCATTGATGTTGGGGACCACGAAAGAGAAGCTTGAAAAAAGGGAGAGAGGAGGAGGAGGGCATGGAGGGTGGGATTTTTCTTCTGGCCTTCTCTGCAGCTCTCCAACAATAACCAAATATCACTCGTGCGTGCAGAGACACCCACAGCACAGAGAACAGCACAGTTCCACCATGCATGCCAGGCTGGTCAGGGGAGGACTCTCTCCTGCTTAAAAACAGGAGACTAGGAGGTATTCGAGCTGAAGCCAATATAGGCAACCTTTTTATTTGATTTAGCACTGACACAGACAAACCTAATCCAAACTCAACAGATCACAGCATGTATAAATACTAGAAGTAAAGACTTTCTGGATCCAGATGGGATCCGGAGTACTTGCCTGAATTCTGCTTGCAGCCAGCTTTACTTTCACATCTGCTTTACGCTGCTTTAATTCTAAAGATTTAAATGATGTTTCATCTGTGTTTTAAACCAATTTTACGTTAGATGAAAATTTAGCTCTCTCTGTAAGGTAGGTGACTCAGATTTCCAGAATAACCATTCTGGATTTATATGTGGAGCTGGAAAGAGTAAAAGGTAGGAAAAGGTATTTAAATTTGAGACTGGATCTGAATTCTGGGGTCAGAAGAATTCACAAGTACCATTCTACCAGGTTCAAAGGGTTGAGCCATTGAAGAGTTCTGTTTTATTAAAGACAATCTTCCAACAGCAGGGAAAAAACTAGACATTCAAAAATCAATTCCTGCAGCAGAACAGGGTCAAGAGAGAAAGCTTTGCTTCTAACTGCAGAGGCCAAAGAAAGTGTTAATAACTTCCTTGATGTCAGGATTCACTCAGCTTGTATTTATCCAGCCAGAAGACCAAAACAAGAACATTTTACAAAAATGAGGCCTCACAGAAAGGATGTAAGTTGTAGAGTGTCTATTCCATTCCAATCATATATGTACTCAAGGTATTTCCTCCCGAAAGGATTATTACACCACCACCTCTCAGTCAAAAGGCAACCAAGACTCACTTTACAGAAGTTCTGAACACCAAGATCTCTATTTTTCCATTCAAACCAAAGAAAACACATGAGATATTCAATATTATAAGCTTTTGAAGGTATAATTCTTCAATTACTGCATACTGAAATCTTAGGTTAATGTGAAGAGATAACTCTGTATGCAGAAAGGCCTTTTATTGTGCTTTTGAATAATAGCAAACAAACAAACAAAAAAGCAAAACAATGTGCATTGCTTTAACTGCAGATATAAACCAACTTAGTGAGAAAGCTATGAGAAGTATATAAGAAAAAAAAAAGTAGGAATGCCATGTCAGCATGTAAAATATTCACATATGGACAGCTGTGATGTAGCAAGAAAAAGGATGAATGCTTGACCAAAACACGACCACACTGATTTGATTTAAAAGACAGTTATGATTAACATTTTATTTCTTTGCAGCCATCATTAAAGTAGAAAGTTAAAGTAGGAAGAGAAAGTCCTAAAAGCTATAACATTTTCTCTTAAAGTTTACCTTAGGGAAATGGATGTGGGCAGCCAGAACTGGTCTAAGACTATTCTCAGCACTTGAACCAAAACTGCTTTTTTTTCTGCTGAGGTTTTTAAAAGTTTGGTTACATGTCTTTACAGGAGAAAAGAAAACAGGTTGCATATCTTTGTACTTACGCCCGAGATAAGACCACAGGAAAATCTGTTCTCAAGGCGCTTCCTACTCAAACACGATCAAAATGTGTCAGGACTCTCCACAGAAACCTCATCGTAAAGCAAGTTTGCAGGGCGAGTTCCTTATCCTTTCCTTGCAGCAACTGTGATCTCTGGTCAACTTTTAGACACCTTACCAAGTTCCCAATTTCACTGTTTGCATAGTGCACTGTTTCACAGTGGCACTGCTCTGCCTCAACAACCGCTGCTTCGGTATTTCACCACACTCGCACATTTTGGAACGAGAATTCAACCCAAGGTTTAAACAAAATCAATTACCATTAGGCCAAAACAGAGCAGGCACAGCAGCAACTCAAAACAAAAGCAAATACATTATCCTCCCACTCCTGCTGAATGCTCTAGTTCATTTATCTTAATTTTCAAACAAAGTATTACTGGTCATTACTGAATAAAACTAATTTAAAGCCTAAATGACAAGACTTTTAGCTTATTGTGCATAAATACTTAACTCAATCTGGTCTGATTCATTCCCATCTCTCTTTTGGTTTACATCTCAAGCTAAAACCCCGGTGGTGCTGCATTGAATCCCTTTGTCCACCTTCTCTTCAGGGAGATGAAATCATAGCTTTGAAAATTAAACTCGTAACAACTAACAGGTGATGTGCTGACACAAAGCCAATTCCTGGAAATGCAAGTTCCAACAGGAACAACTCGGAGGTCTCTCAAAAATTTTCAAGTCTCCACAGAAGAAGACTGAAAACAATATCCAGAAATCAAAGAAAAATGAACGCTGACACAATTCCACTAAGAAAGTATGTATTTGATGCAAAGCCAGCTACATAACAAGGAGTCTGTTTATTGTATTTCAAATTAATCATCCTTCCATCAGCATTTTATTGACTTCAGAATCATTTTACATGATTCCAGAAGATTTTAACCCAATCAACCCCAATCAACCAAGACTGTTAAAGAGTTTCCTGCATTCTTCTCTCTGCGTAATCCCCTGGAATCTGCAGTTGTAAGAGTGAAGGTAAAATCATTTAACAACACTTTCCCTCTTCAGCGTTCCAATAAAAGAGTTCTTAGCCTTCGTTCAAAGCCATGGAAATATGATGCAGGGAAAAATCAGTCCAAGAAATTTTACTGCTTTGAACAAGACTTGATGAAACCTCAACTCTCAACAGGGCAATCATTCTCTTAGGATGCGGTAAAAAAAAACAAACCCAAACCCTTCAGTCTTTAGTGTCTGAGCTGGATCAAAACTAGGCCCCTTACAGGAGAAACAACTAACTTTGCCAAGTGACTGAGTTTTGCATTTTTGCAAGGCAGATGACAGACTCGTGTTTATGTAAAACTCCAGTTCAGGCCACAAGAGTCACTTCCACTTAGAGCCTTCTGATCTGAATCACTTCTTTTCAGAGCTTTTCTACACATTAATACCAGCCATTATTTTTTGTAAGCGATGCTGTGTTATTTAACTTCCTAATTTTTTAAAATGTCTTGCTTTGCTATCGCTATGTAAATCATTCTAGCTTACCTTTGCAGGCACATTAGGAACTTGCAATTCCAACCATTAAAGAAGTCAAGTGGTAGAGGGCTATCATCTACTGAAATTCCATGAACACTAACATGAAAGAAAAAGAGGACAGGACTTCATATTGTAATTCTGGATTTCACTTCAGTGACTCCAATCTCCAAATGTACCAAGGGAGGGCATATCCATGCCCCTACAGAGAGGAGGAAGGCACAAAAGTCAAAGACTTCACTAAACAATGACCAAAGCTGATGCAATCCACATATGCTGCGCTCTCATTTTTTTGCAGTGGAGTCATTTCAATGTGATCTGGCAGATGGTGATAATGGTTTTTGTTAGATACAGCCTCTGACAGTCAGAGAAGTGGGATTCAATGTTTATTATTGAAACTACTGTGACTCATTAAATTGCCGTTGTCCCAAAGTCTTTCCCCCACACAAAGTCTTTTCATATCAAGATAGCAATGGAAGCCATAATAAATACCAGTATTTACAAATGAATACAACTGTTATTATGTATAAGAACGATATTTACAAATGTTTTCCCCAATACTTTATAGAAGGAGCACCCGTATAGCCCATTCAACTCCTTATTTGGAGAACGAAGTACGTGAAAAATTCCATTACTCTGGGTGTTGTGCAGTAAGTGAACGTATGGAGTAGCTGTAACTTCACAGGAGCAAAAAACATACCTAGCCTGATATCTTGTCCCCAGCCAGTGCCCATGAGCAGATGCTCAAGAGGATTAAAGGAATGGGCAAAATTAAAATGCTCTTTTTCCAGAACATTCCCTCTGATTCTAGCCATGTACAGCTTTGTGGTTTCTCAAATTAGAAATGAGATCTTCGTGTTTTGTCCTCCAATGCATTCTATTTCTATGGGTGTGCCTGATTGTTATTTTCTGAAAAGCTTCAGAGAGGTTTGGTATCCATTTTCAGTATCCGTAACATCTTGAAGTAACAAGTCTCACTACATGACAGACATTTCTTTCAATTTGGAGGAAAAGAACCTCCTGTTTGTTTTTAAAATATTGTATTTCCCTGTATGCTCCTTAAATTTATTTTTCCCCAATGAAGTTTATATAGAGGATGGAGTAATTCACCTGACTGCACCTATGAATCCACATGGAATTCAACCCCGAAATAAATTCGGGGATAAATGTAGTGTGGAAAAAAAGACTGGATAATGCTCTGTGTTTGGTCTTCAAACTGAGGCATTCTTAAATAATAACTGTCAGTCCCAAGAACGAAAGGCCAGAGAAGTAAAGTCTTAAGCTTTACAGATTATTTTGTTTTCAATAAGAGGTATATATCAAGACAAAGACAGGGGTAGGAAAAAAAAAATTCAATCAGCCATATTTTTGTTTAACATTTTAGTTAAACTCACTCTTTGTATTGAACAAAGAGTGATACCAATATTAAATGAAACAGTAATTTATAGTCATTTAGGTCCAGTATAAATCCATATTAAAAACACCCTGGATCTGAACTGGTAGTTGCACACTTGCTCATGTAAGTCATAGGTCCTAAAAGCCCCTAATTTACTTTAAATCTCTTTTGGGACACAGTTAGTGACATAACACTATAACAGGGATTAGTATTTGTAAAGCTGCCTGTTTAAATAGAAGAAATGTATCTTGGTAGCGAACGCATGGTTCAACATTATCAAAAAGATCATGTCAATTAATTCTCTTCCTCAATTTCATTACTCTGTCTGGATGATTATTTATGGTATTCTAAGAATGCCTGGAACTTGAATCTGCTTTTACCCTAATGCTTTTTGTACTATGGACCTCAGAGCTGCCCCTCTGTGTCCAAGCAGAAGGTCAGCGGCACATCTGCTTTGACCAACAGGACAAATACTTGTTTCCCTCTGTGACCCCGTGCAAATTTTCAGCAGCAAGCAGAATGGAAGAGGTGAACAGCAGTTCAAGTTGATCAGCTTGCACACTGGAAAGTGAGCACCTGAAGCGAGCGTTTAAACTTGCTGCATTAAGGAAGGACTTGCCTTTCGCAGCCAATCAGCAACTGGCCTAAGGAAGTTTTCCACATCGAAAATTAATCAACATGACTGCAAACTGAGCTCCAGCGCACCAAACTTCATTAAGGGATTCTAGCAACAGCAGAAAGCTTGAAAACAAACACTCGATCAGCACCAGAATGCCTCAGATGAAATTCAAACCATGGAATTCAAAAGGTACCTATTTCACATTTTAACAAAATACATGATCAACAGCACACAATGGGCAATAAAAATCCAGTTGAGGAAAAAAAAAACATTTAATGGAGAAAACAGACATTTAACATTTTCTCCTACCTTATTTCAGTATGTACAGAACAAACATAAATCACAGCCTCATTATTTCCATATTCCTGCTCTCCTGCTGTTTTATAAACCTCCCCTTCTCCTCATTTGCTACAACTTTCTGGCAACTCAAAATTATTTACAATGTAGAGAAGACAACAGGGGCAAGGGGAACAGAAACTGCAATCGCTTGCAGACCTGGGTTTTGCTGCCTTTAAATACACTCAAGAGGTTTAAATTTTCAAAGGGCAAAGGAGCATCTGAAAAGTTAGTAAGAAAGTTCAGACTATGCTGCAACTTTGCGCAAGTGATACAACTGAAGGAAAGGTATCTGATTTCATGGATGAAAAGTATCAACCACACAACTCTATCAGAGCGGCTGCAGTGCCCCAAATGCAGCCCATGGTCACCCTCTCAACTGATTTACTGGTTTTTTTGACATGAACTGATATGAACTGATGCTGATGCACTACTTTGCAAAGAAACCAAAGAGTGGATTGCAGTTTTCTCAAGTACATGTTAGGGAAGATAAACAGGCAATGAACCATGCAAAACAAGTTGGACTCGATGATCCGATGGGTCTCTTCCAACCTGGTGATTCTATGATTCTATGATTCTAAGTACCACAATAACGAAAGATAAAAGGAATTACTAATGCTGAACTTCTTGCCAGCTTAAAGCAGTTGATAATGCTTAAAATGAGTTCTGCAGCACTAGCAAAAATTGATCACTATTCTGACCACTCCCTGCAAGACAGGCAGTGCTGCATGAGCCGCTGCTGTGAAAGAAAAGAAATAAGAACCATTCACTAGAGTTGTTCGGTATCCACACTGTTCTCACAGAGTAAAGGAAGGAAGCATATCCACTCACTTCAATATCGATAAAACTCACGAGGCACTTTCGGCACATTCACCCACGAACACACACTTGCATCCTATTTCCAGTGGATATTACACACTACTTCCTTAGATGAAAAGAAGGAAAGAAAAAGCAGGTGGTATGCTTAAGAAACCAGACTGCTTTCACTGGGAGTGCTGACAAGAGAATTATTTTGTAATATTACTTGTAGGTAGTAAGAACCTGCGGTGAGTAAGTAAGAGAAGGAGAATACTCGTCGTGCAGCCCATTGATATGTCAAGTATATTGCTAAGGAGAAACATTTTATTAGCCGAGACGAGAAGATAACGAGAACAACATAAATGCAGCTGGAAAAGCACTGCATGGAGCACAGGCTGAAGAAGGGCTTAAATTACAAATGGCTCCATTTACTACCAGAAATCACAGAACATACAGTTTTAATCCTCTATGTGTCACAGTACATACATGGTAACCTTCACAGCCACTGCTACAAATGGATCCAAAACAGAACTTCAGATCTGAACAGCTGGAAGCATCATGGAAGTTCAACCCTCAAACTGAACCAAACCAACATGCCAGATCTGAGCAATTATAGGCTAATCTCAGATTTACAGAGTTAAGCTTCAGTCAAGGTCAGCAAAATTTAATACTTCATATTCTAAAGGACTGAAGTCAGTGTTGTGTTCTTGCACACATATGAACTAGCTTTCAAATTTTGTAGGTTTCTTTCTATTAGGTCACGTCTCTTTCATTCCTTCTCCCAGTCTTTTCTGAAGTTGTTCTTTCCTACAACTGCTTTTGATATTTTACATTTCTCTCCCCTTCTTCCTGGACGCACATGGTTGCTTTTTTGATTTAGCCAATTTATTAGCATGCCACTTCACATGGTCTCCTTCCTGTTATGTCACGTTCCTGCTTTTATTTTGAAAGGCCTGAAATGCTTTGATTCAGTCTGAGATCACATGCTGACATGAGCACCTTTAAAAACTCGTCTAGAGAAGTGTCAGGACTTCTCTGGGTTTGTGAAGTAATAATTGCCAAGAGGTAAAAAAAAAAAAAACACAAACCAAAAATCTCCCACTATCCCATTTCAAGGGCGTATTTCTGAATCATACTGAATATGACCTGAGGTTCAGAAAACGTAGTGAGAGTTCAAGGCTAAAAAAAACATGCAATACAGAGTGTGAAAAGCTTACAGAAAGAGAGGGAGGAAAAAACCAATCCGAGTGACACAGTCCTAAAACTGGAATATATCACTAATCCAATAAGGAAAGAAAAGAGAATCTGTGCTTTTGAGATATATCCATGTGTAAGAATGAAAGAAAATCCTGAGACACAGGATACCAGGAGTCTACCTAGCCTTCAGAAGGGGGAAAGTAAAAAAATAGCTTAAAAACTTAAAAGGGGAGAAAAAAAAGAAGGTAATTTTCTCCTTAGATCTCTCCTTCCCCCCCACCCTTTTTTTTCCTAAAGAAGTGATGTTTGCAAATTTTTTGTTATTGTTAATCTCCTCAGACAGCAGTTAAAGAAACACCTTCATTTCCCCAGCCTGTTCTTCACTGTCTAAACCATCACTGCCCCAGTAAATACTTTAAATCAGTTAAACAATAACATGTGCTGCTCATTAGCAGTGCCTTAAGCTCACCTGTATTGTTCTGTTTCTTTAAAAGGGCACTATTCAAAGCGCCCTTCACCCTAAGCAGCACTTTATTTGAGTTGTTATTGCTGTAAGCAGGAACCTAGCTGAAGGAAATGTTAATGTTTTAAGGCTATCGATGAAGTTTAAAAGCATTCTTGTAAAGAAAAAGCTGAAACAAGGAAAACTATGAATATAAACAAGTTAAGGGGGAAAAAACAGGGTATTTGATGGCTGAGAAAATCCAATAATGCAATATGAATACCTTACAGAAACAAGCAGTCTATTAATTCTTTTCTACCGGTCTTCATCTTCAGGGGATGAAGAAACTTTACAGAAAGAAAAACAGCCAAACAGCCTATTTGTGTTGTTCAATGTCGATATCCATTATAAGGTGTATCTAAAATTGACTTAAGAGTGGGGTCACTTCAGTTTCAATACCCCCAGCAAAGCTAAACCACACACTTTGCTACTTTGTGCCTAAGCCAAAGGAACAATGAACTCTCTCTACCTCAGAGACTCGGGGCACCATTAAAGCTTGAAGACTACTGTCCCCTGAAACGCTTTAACCTGCTGTGATCAGAACACTGACACAGGCAAATGCACTGTAAAAAAAAAATACTGCTATGAGCAATGAGATGCAATACAAGCTTGTCCTTACTCATGCTAATAATCTGTCTCCAAACACTAATCCATCTGTGCTTTTTGCTAGATCCCTAGCCTACGGGCACATGCTTGTAAGTCAATTTGGCCACGTGAATGTGACTGAACTAATGGTTTAATTCCTATCCATTTTTTACAATTTATTTTAAGCAAAGTGAAAAGGCAAAAAGCACATGTGCTGATGCTACTACCGTTGGGGTTATTTTTCCATTAGAAGACTACTTTTGTAATGTTGTTTGTGGGGTAAATTTGCAAAGTTTATGTTTTGTTTGAGAGAACTGCTATGTAGAGATCTTTACCAGCATGTCTAGTTGTGTATGTCTTTCTTTTGAAACTTCATTCTAAATGGAGGAAAAGGAAATACTACTTTCATCCTCCAGAAGGGTACCGTGAGGATGAGATAATTATTTCTGGGCCCCTCACCATAAGAAGGATGTTGAGGCTCTGGAGCGTGTCCAGAGAAGAGCAACTAGGCTGGTGAAGGGGCTGGAGAACAGGCCTTATGAGGAAGGGCTGAGAGAGCTGGGGGTGTTTAGCCTGGAGGAGGCTGAGAGGAGACCTCATTGCTCTCTACAACTACCTGAAGGGGGGTTGTGGAGAGGAGGGAGCTGGGTTCTTCTCCCAAGTGACGGGGACAGGACGAGGGGGAATGGCCTCAAGTTCTGCCAGGGGAGATTTAGGCTGGAGATTAGGAGGAATTTTTTTATGGAAAGGGTCATTAGGCATTCGAATATGCTGCCCAGGGAGGTGGTTGATTCACCTTCCCTGGGGGTGTTTAAGGCACGATTGGACGAGGTCCTGAGGGACATGGGTTAGTGTTTGATAGGAATGGTTGGACTCGATGATCCGATGGGTCTCTTCCAACCCGGTGATTCTATGATTCTGTGATTTAAGGTGTTCTGTGCAAACACAGTCAGTATTATTATTTTCACTACTGTTACTTCACGCTGTTCAGCAAAACCTACCGGTCAGATATTCAAGCACAGCAGCCATATACACTGGAGCACCAACACCAATCCTGTACTTCGGGTGGCCTTTCTTAATGTAACGCAGCATTCTTCCAACAGGGAATATGACCCCAGCCTTTGCCGAGCGGGAAGTCTTGGTTGACTTCTTCTTTCCACCCCTGCTGGACATTTTGTCTGTACTGGGTCTGGAACAGCACTCTATATATTAGGAAGGAAGAAAGAAAAAGAAAAGGTTATCAGTAGGGACTGATGCTGTAATACTATTTACTGAATTTCGGGTACGCACTGCATTAAGGTACCTGAAACAAAGAGACTTNAGAAAGAAAAAGAAAAGGTTATCAATAAGGACTGATGCTGTAATACTTTTTACTGAATTTCAGAGAACAGTATTTCAGATAGGCACTGCATTAAGGTGCCTAAAACAAAGAGACTCGTTGCCTCTTTAGGGTATATGCCACAAGAATCTAAAAAAATGTTACACAATGTTTACTTGCCATAATTTTATACAGTAAGTATATAAGCTAGAGAAATTATTTGGCTTAAATCTGCCTTGGAATTGTGTTTCTGAAATTTCTAACCAATGAATTAAACCCAGCATAACTGACAGAGGGAAGTATGTTAACTACCTAACGCAAAATAGCTGCTGCATTAAAGCAGAGGGTGCTTTCTGCAAGATACAACCCTCTGCTCTCTGCATAAAACTCTTAACTGGGACTTGAACAACTGTGCTAGGACTGTTCTACTCATAAATGACTATGTTGCTAATAGGAAAAACTGCATCCAATACAGGCTTCATAAAGAGCATTCAACTTCCTTAAAGAGATTTTCAAGCATGTGCGAGTTTACAGAACAAAGGCCTACGTATGGCAAGCTACATCTCCTGTATATTAAATGTACTATTTTTAGAAAGATCTGAAATGAACCCCTTGAGATTTGAACCTAACCACAAATCAGCTGTACTGCTTCCATGTGCCCCCTAGGAATTGGAGGAGCTTCAATCTGCCACCTTTCCTTAACGTAACAGTGGTCTGAACACCGAGCAGACGTCTGACAACTGTATCTCGGTTTATGTCGGTGAAGAAACCAACTGCTGATACAGCTGTCAAACATATTTTTCTCTCTCTTTGATTTCTGCTCAGGCTGTAAATAGAAGCTGACAACTCCAAAAAGGTGGAGGGTTTGCGGGCTCTCATGGTATCTTTGAAGGTTTAGGTGACACACTAGGTTTTGATATGAAGCTAGAGGAAAAGATATTGTACTTATCTCCCCCTCTCTCACGTATGTCTGGATACCGGTAAGCCAGCAGCATGTATCAGGGTACAGAGACCTCTGGGCATCCTAGTTCCTTCCTTGCTACACAAACCCTACCCAATGCAACAGCAAATTCACTGGTGTATTTATATACTCCCCAATGAAACCTCCTGCTTTCCCATGACACCTTTCTCTGCTTCCCTTTTTGTTTTCTCTCATTTACTCAGATTTCTCTTCTTGTCCTTATGAACCTGACTTTATTTGCCATATATTTGAATCCACAACAAGCAAGCGAGCTTAGAATTAGGCAAAACAGCTTCACCACTGAAGAAACACAAACATCAAACACTTCTCCTTTCCACTTCCATTCATCACAGAGTCAATACTTGCAAAATATATTAAGTAAAATAAATGCAACGGGCTTGCTGCATGTTAAAGGTAAACAAAATAATCCCACCTTAGCAGCTCAGATGAAAGTCAAGCTACATTTATTAAACTTATGTAAAAAAAACAGAGAGGAAACTTTGGAATGGGGAAGTCATCAAAAAGGGTTCCTTCTCCTTTCCTCTGCTCTGAGCTCAGCTCTATAACAACTATTATTCTGCAAAGAAGCAGACAAAAGCCAATTTTTCTGCCTTGAGAAAATGCCTAACTGGAGCTCACAACCGATTTCAAAAACCAGTCATCCAGTCAGCGCTGCCTTTGTTAGTGGGAAGGCTGGGTGTGGCTTCGAGTTGGCTACAGACTTTTTGCCAGAAATTATTTTCATACTTCATTATTCATTTTCATCACTACTACAGATGTTTAGTCTCACTGCTGTTAAGAAATTCACTCAACCAAACATCACGGAAAACAGGCACGGGAGATACCTGTGCTTCCAGCTTCCCTCATAACTCCTTTGTTTTGTAACCAATTGGTGAATGAAGAAAAAACACTTTTTTTCCTATGGAAAACCTGCAAGCCTTAAACAGCAAGCTTCCATTAATCATTTGACTTATGAGTCTATCGAAGAGTTGGAATAGCTGGAAAAGAATATAGAAACCCTTATTTCCTGATGTTAGGGTTCGTTTTTTTTGCTTTGAGGGAGTGTCATCTCACCATCAGCTGCTGTAACGTTTGGATCAAAGTACAAGTAAAGCATGGAGCAATACTGAATTACTGCCAGCGAGGCTTTGAAGGAGTCGGAGTAAATACAGCTCACCCAATCTAAAACTCCAAATGGAAGACACACACGGATGGCCGTGCTGTAGCTGGTAAGAGAAAGAGATGAAAGAGCACTGCCCTTTCATGTTTAGTTCCAAGAAAATTACTATTCATAGAGGAATACGGGAAGTGGTTCCTTCATATGTTGAAACAAATGCACCCGGTATATCACTGTCTCTGGGTACACATCATCTGTCCAAAGCTACGTTGAGTTCTAACATACTGTCAATTGTCATCGGTCACGCTAAATCAATCTCCCTTACATCACCCTTTAGCAACACATTGCTGCTAGTTTCCAATCTCTCTCATCTGGTGTTCAGAAGATGTTCTTCCCTTTAACACACTATTTTCTACTTAATACTTCCAAGCCTCCTGTTATCTCAGCTATCTAACACCTACCCATATATAAAAATGGTGTGGGTTTTTTTCTTTCATAAGCAGCTTATTTTATCACTTTGGCAAATCCTAGACATTCATTTATTATTCTTTATTTTACACTCCTGGTCACATTCCTTCCATTAATATTTAGGATAACCCTGGAACTATCTTAACAATTAACCTGATCCTCTCATATTGTACATTAAAGTGCTTTCTAGCTGTAAGTTGTGAGGGAAAACTTGCCTGAACCATAAAAGTGGTGAGGCTTCCACATTGAAAAAGCAAGAACTTGTGGAACTTGTAGCATTAAGAGTGAAACTCAATAACGACAAGATTCAGAGCCTCCTGTCTCAAGGATCCCATCCCTACAACATGTAGTGACTCACTGCATTTTTGGATGTTGGGGGTGGAGGGAGGGAAATTCCAATTAACTTTCAAGTACCACTTTTAATTTTGCCAACTAATTGATTTGGAAGGGGGATAAAAAAAGAATCCAGCGTGGAAGACCTTTCTTTCAGGCCTAATCATGGATTCAGGATCCCTGTTTTATAGAACCTGTTTGTCCTGCCTTTAAGCTGAGGGATGACCCAACGAGCTCTCCAAGTCTCTTCTCTACTTCTAGTTTTCCACAGCAGAAGAGAAGGGAAGGAGATTTCGCTTGCACGAGCCACAAAAAAGCATTTCTGAAATCAAGTGTGAAGAGCATGGCAACAGATCAAACCCCAAAGAAAACTCTGTGCCTTCTAATGTTCTCAAATGGTTTATCTCTGTAGCACCAGAAACTCTGGAATGCTGCCAGCGTTAATGAACCAGAGCTGTTTGCTGAGTCACTGCTAGCCAGCAGATGAGGGAGGCAACCAAAGAGAACCTATCACATGTGCCATGGTTCAGCCAAGATTTATTATTTTCCTTAATGATCTCACTCAAATCACAGCCAATGGCCCAGTCCTTACCTTTCTTTGCAAGGGAATTACAGAGAAAATTTACCAAATACCTCACCAAGCCTTCAAAGATTTGACAGTAGAAGTATTTAATTTCAACATGAGCATTCATGATGGTATCACTATGATAATCAAAGGATATCACTGAGGAGTCTGCTTCTCCCAGCCCACCTTTGACTCTGAATCAAATTTAATGCTTTATCCTTCAGTGGTTCTGCTTGGACACAGATGTCCTAGTTGCAGAATTTAGCACCTATTCATAGCCTTTTGAAAACACCTTCAAGACTGCAGCAAGAATTCACACTGCTTTCTAACAGCTCAAAACTCAAGAGAGTGAGAATAAGATGGTTTATTAATTTGGCACACAGCAAAGAGTCAAGCCACCAGGCTTCTCTGCTGTCAAGTCTCTGTGAGTCAGAAAAGCAGTTAATAGGAAACAAAGTGATATTAAGGTGTAGCAATGCAATTGGTATAATTAACACTTTTCTATTTGAATTTGGCTGCAGTAACTCTGGTTGGCCACATTTTTTCTGTGTGAAGACAGATACTCCACCAAATCACACTTTCAAGCACCATCTCCCTAAAACGTGTACGGGCATCTGTTTTTCTGAAAGGTTTAATATCACATAATTCTGAAAGCGCAGTCTCACATCCTGGTAATAAGGATACTCAATTTCCAAATACCAGTACTTCGTTAGCTCAGTCAATCTGACACTTTCATCAAACAGCAGTAATAAAACTCTCTGCTGTTAATAATTCTCAGGTACTGGTTCTTAGCGACTTAACAAATTACTATGAACGCTACTGCTGTCAGGCAGGGACTCATGATCATGGGCTTACGTTGTATTATCTGCACTCAGCAAACAGCTGATTAAATTTAGATCTACATGATCACATTGGTTAAGCGCAGTGGAGGCCAGGAGACCATCGCTACAACAGGATAAATACTAAGACTTAGTAATTATTTCTCTTGTCTTTCCAGCACAAAGACTAAGCCGTAAAGTTCATTTTTGTACCACAAGAGATTAACTGTCAGGCTATGTGCTTTCCATTGTTTCATAAGATTAACAATGTAAGTGCTGCCATTCTCTCCTAAATCTATTTATGTACTATAATAATACTAGCCAGTCACAGAACTCTTTTTGAAAAGGTGCATTTGAATTTGCTTTGACAACTAACTTGCCCTGCTCTTGGCTAATTAGAAGCTACTCTGGTGTATTTATAAGATGCGCTGATATATAGTTGGTATGAAATGGTCTCTAATAATGCCGACCTAGCACAACAGCATCTCAGTCTGTGACTGTGGTTTCCAGGTGTGACAGTAACAGGAGGAGAGCTAATCACTCGGTTATCGTTTGATCTGATGTGATTTCAAATTATAGCTTGGATGCTTGATCAAAGCAGTAACTCTTTGTGGTCCGAAACAGACAGAGGAGTGAAACTGGCAGCAAAACAGCTGCTCCAGCACTACATTAATTTCTCATCTTAAAAGGCAGCACCACACACACATCTATTTTCTCCTGGAAAACTGAGAGAACGTTCCTCGCCTAGGAATGCCCAACAGACGTACTTCCCACTGAAGGTTAATAAGACTAAAATTACCCACAGGGAAAAAGAGGAACAGCATTTTTACAAAATCTGTGTGCAAAACAAAATCCTGTTGCACAACTGTACTTGAACTGGCAGAAGTCATTCCCTCCCACAATGGCTCTGAAACAAATATCCCCTTAATGTGCAAACCTCCACTGCAGAGCACTGCGAGCATGACAGCAGTTTTAGCTGGGCATCCTGCCACCAATAGTCAGGAAAATGTAAATACAATTGTCTTCACTGACCACTGCTGGGAGCACTAGCATAAAATCAACCCCATTTGTGCTTAACAGCTTTTTTTGTATATTAGGTAGGAAGGATAAAATTTGATACAGGACCTTCAATAACTGGACTACTTATGAATACTATGCTCAGAAAAGCTGTTTTAAAGAACATTCTGAAAACTTCTTTGCTCCTTGACGTTTATGTAAGAAAGCAAAACCACAACAAAGAATTCACATGGACGCTTCCAATGCAAAACCTCAATACATTATGAAATTAAAGATAGACGCTATGCTGCTGAGGGAAGAGAGTGCAAGAACTTGACCCACTGAGGAGATCATGAAAGGCACGAATCTAGCATCACTCCTTTTGGATGAAGGACCACAAACTGAGTCCTGCACATCCTCTCCTGAGGATGGGCCTCAGTAAGGAACTATAACTTGTTTATGTTGTCTACAGTCTCTTTCTTTGACAAGTAAGCAAGCACTGTAGTCTCCACAAACTCTCCATGTTTCTTCACCGATTTCACCTCTAGGAAGCACTGAGCTGACAAAACCAAATGCTCGCTGCACTACCCATGCCCACCAGGTCAACATTCTCTCTCCCCAGGCTCTCTCTGGAGGCTCTTTTTGCCTCTTGTGGCATCAGTTCCAGCTTCCTGCTCCTTTATCCCTCCTTTACAACCTCCCTGGGGCAGGACTGCCTTTTATGCAAAACAGACGACAGGCCTTGACCCTGGCTGACAGAGTTAAACAAAAACACTTCTGGATTTCTTTGAGAGTGCAAGATTTTGACCATTCTTCACATACATGACTGTATCACCTACCTTATCAAAAGAGTATCTCTTATCAAAGCTCACTGCTGTGTATTGCAATTCTACCTGCAGAACTAGGCAGCTCCAAAGGACAAATTTAAACATGCCGATTTCTTTAAAGTCTAAGTTTGCAGTGGTGGGGTTTTCTTACTGCTAATGCTGATGTATAAAATAAGTGGCGCTTACGCACTCTTCCTATATTACTGTCAGTAGGCCAAATTCTAGTCTTACTATTAGTTTTTAAATCTGTTATGGCTTAATCTACACTGTCAGCATCTAGCTTTACGGGCAATCAGAAGGTTTTCTCTCTCACACACACAAAAAATTAAGTTTCTCTTCAAGGCCCAAGCAACCAAAGAGACATCAGTATGAAAACTTACAATACACAACACAGAAAAACAACCTGCAACTGCTACAAAGCGACACTGTAGCTCATTTCTTTCAGAACACTTTGAAGAAAACCCAAACCCACATGGATAAAGCATCCAGGAGTTTTCTGGGGACCACTAGATACAAAATCTCTCATACCCAATTGCATTAAAACATACTTTTCAAAGCAACTGTAACCATCTTGTTCCCACCTAAATCTTTTAGCTCTGCCCAGGAACCTGCATTCTGTTTTTATTAATTGCTCACTTTCTCGTTTACTTCTTCTGCTCTTAGGAATGGGGGAGGCAGTGGATCTGCAGAGTTCCCTGCAGACCTGTTGCTAAGTGACAGCCACACACGGTCCTGGGGAAAAAAATGGTCGTTCATTTGTGTGGTCAAGAAGTAAATAACAAGCCTCATCCAAGTATACTTCAACAACCAGTCTCCTTCCATCACCATAACCCAAGCATCCTCACTTTTACACCACCGTACTTGCACAGGAGCTGTTCCCAACTGCCAGCCTCAGATGCCAATTCATAGGCCTTCTGCAACTTACTTTTAAAGATCACAGAGCAGACAAAAGGATTATAGGAAGACAGAAGTTACAGAAAGAGTTTGTCCCCTGTACTGGGTCCTACATCCACAAACGTGTCAGTTTTTGGTTTCACTGCAGCTGCTTCTGTGATTTACCCTGTGCGGAGCCTCAGGAACCTGCATTCACCTGCAGCACCCGCAGTCCCTTTGCAAAAACCCTCACCCCGCGCCAGCCTGTGTGGGCTGCTCAGACCCTGCAGGCAGACATATTGCCGGCTGTGCAAGAAGTGACAGCTCCAAAAGAAAAAGGGGCCCCGTTTCAAGCTGAACCTTTATTTTTACCACTCTTGGAAGCCTTTGCTTACAGATTTTCAAATGTCACTTGGCTTTTGTTAATTCATTCAGTTGCAGCAGGGAACTTGGGTGCCACTGTTTCTTCACCCCGAAGCGGAACACGCTGCAAACGCGTTCTGCTGCTTTTCTTTGGCAGTCTCTCTGGATTATCTTCTCCTGCCCGATGACCCGAGGTGGGAAAGACTTTGGAAAGGAGCCCGTGCGTGCGGAGCGAGGCAGGGAGTGGCGAGGAACAGCAGCTCAGCCCCTGCCACTGCCTGGGATGGCCGCGCAGGGTGGGTGCCCACCGTGTCCCCCAGCCCCAGCATCGCAACCCAGGGCAGGATTTCACTGAAATAATTGAATCGTATAATTGCTTGGCTGGAAAAGACCTTTGCGGTCATCAAGTCCAACTGCACCTGTCTCCTACTAAACCAGATCCCAAGCACCTCATCTACCTTGTCTTTTAAACACCTCCAGGGACAGGGACCTCCCTGAGCATCTGTTCCAGTGCCCGAGAACCCTCTCGGCAAAGAAATTTTCCTGACGTCCACTCGGAACCTGCCCTGGCACAACTTGAGGCCATTCGCTCCCTGTCACTTGGGAGAAGAGACCAGCACCCACCTCGCCACAACCTCCTTTCAAGGAGCTGCAGACAGTGAAGAGGTCTCCCCTCAGCCCCCTTTCCTCCAGGCTGAACAAGCCCAGGTCCCTCAGTTGCCTCTCCTAACCCTCGTTCTCCGGCCCCTCGGCGTCCTTGGAGCGAGGGGCGCACAACTGAGCCCAGGATTGGAGGCGCGGCCTCTCCAGCACGGAGCACGGGAGCTCGATCGCTTCTCTGCTCCTGCTGGCCACGCTGCTTCTGATACAGGCCAAGGCGCTGGCGGCCGCCCCGGCCACCAGGGCCACCCCCCCCCCCGTCTGGGTCCCTGCCCTCCCCCGAGGCCGAGGCCGGGCCAGGCCGGGTTGGGGGGGGGTGGGGGCGTGGGGGGCAGGACCCCTCCTCCCTCCCGGCCGCCCCCAAGGCCAGGCCCCCCGCGCCGGTCGCCGCCCCCCCGCCTTTCCCCCCCAGGGCAGTGACTCACGGCGCGGGCTCAGACTCGTCCCCGAGGGCCGGCGGCGGCCCCGGCCCCGCTGCTGCCGCTGCTGCCGCTGCCGAGCTCCG
>WAAB01014891.1:7171-22179 GCA_013389865.1 Piaya cayana | reverse complement strand
GTGTGTGAGAGTGTGAGTGTGAGTGTGGATGAGTGTGTGTGAGTGAATTTGAGTGTGTGAATGTGAGCATATGAGCCTGTGAGTGAGTGTGAGTGTGAATGTGTATGTGAGTGTGTGAATCTGAGCATGTATGTGCATGCATGTGTGTGTGCACGTGACTGCATGTGTGTGTGTATGTGAATCTGAGCATGTATGTGCATGCATGTGTGTGTGCACGTGACTGCATGTGTGTGTGTATGTGAATCTGAGCATGTATGTGCATGCATGTGTGTGTGCACGTGACTGCATGTGTGTGTGTATGTGAATCTGAGCATGTATGTGCATGCATGTGTGTGTGCACGTGACTGCATGTGTGTGTGTATGTGAATCTGAGCATGTATGTGCATGCATGTGTGTGTGCACGTGACTGCATGTGTGTGTGTATGTGAATCTGAGCATGTATGTGCATGCATGTGTGTGTGCACGTGACTGCATGTGTGTGTGTATGTGAATCTGAGCATGTATGTGCATGCATGTGTGTGTGCACGTGACTGCATGTGTGTGTGTATGTGAATCTGAGCATGTATGTGCATGCATGTGTGTGTGCACGTGACTGCATGTGTGTGTGTATGTGAATCTGAGCATGTATGTGCATGCATGTGTGTGTGCACGTGACTGCATGTGTGTGTGTATGTGAATCTGAGCATGTATGTGCATGCATGTGTGTGTGCACGTGACTGCATGTGTGTGTGTATGTGAATCTGAGCATGTATGTGCATGCATGTGTGTGTGCACGTGACTGCATGTGTGTGTGTANGTATGAGTACAAATGAGCGTGAATGTGTGTGTATGACTGTGAGTGTGACAATGTGTGTTTGAGAATGTGTTTGAGAATGTGTGTTTGAGAATGTGTGTGTGACTGTGCATGTATATGAGTGTGAATGTGTATGTGAGTGTGTGAATCTGAGCATGTATGTGCATGCATGTGTGTGTGCACGTGACTGCATGTGTGTGAGAGTGCATGTGTGTGTATATGCGTACATGTGAGCCATCTGTGAGTGTGTGTGTGTGCCTGCATGTCTGCATGTGTGCATGAGGGTGTCTGTGTGTCTGTACATGTCTGTGTGTCTGTGCCCCAACCTGTGTTTCTGTGTGTGCCTGTGTTTCTGTCTGTGTGTGTCCGTGTGTCTCTCCGTGTTCCCACCTCAGCAGTGTCCCCTTGGCCTCTCGTCCTGCCTGGCCGGCCGCCATCACCAGCCCTGGTGTCCCCTGGCCTTCAGCAGCCCCGTCCCTGGCACCACGGCCTCCCCAGCTGCTCCTTGCCTTCTCTTCTCCTCGGAAGGGAGAAAGGAGGACAAAGCGGGTTGGGTTAGCGCTGCGTTCCTCCCAAAATGAAGTTTCAGGGAGGGAAGAGGACAAATGATTTCACAACTGCTGGTGCGAGTCGTCCAGGGTCTTTCTGCTCCTCTCATCTGGTGCAAAAATGTCTTGCTGCCTTTATACAAAGGCCTCAGATGGAGCTCTTGGAGGCGTTTCCACATGGGAGATGCGGATGTCCTTGAGGACACCTTGCTGGGATTGTAGAATCACACAGTGGTTTGGCTTGGAAGGGACCTCCAAACCCATCCAGTTCCACCCCTGCCATGGGCAGAGACACCCCCCACTGGATCAGGTTGCTCATTGGCCCCATCCAACCTGGACTTCAGCACCTCTAGGGAGGGAACATCCATGACTTCACAATGAAATTCAAAGCAGAAAGGAGGAAAATGCATTAAAGGAAGAAAGCAAAACAGAACTAGGCACTTTAAAACAAGGCTTAAAATTATCGCTGGTCTGAGAAACATCACTCAAAAAAGTGTTTCTGAGCTAAGGGGTAAGTAGACACGGTACGCATAGGACTGCAAGCAATGCTGTGTGCAGTTCCACTCACCACACTCAGGCAATGGAATTGGGGTGTTCTCATCCACACAAAGGACCAGTCTTGGTCTGCTTTTTAGCCCAGCTAAGCTCTGCCTCTCCCCAGACGCCTCTCATCAGGTTGCTGTGCAGCACACGGTCAAATGCAACCTTGGCCTGACTGTGCTCCCCAGTGCTAATTGTAACCTGAATACTATTCAGAGCCGGGGTTTGCCTACCAAAGGCTCCCCAGCTAAGTAAAGTCCCTATCGTCCCCGATTGCCCTTAACTCAAGGACATGGATACAGTTCTTACCAGGCCATCTGCCATGGCTCATCTCGAACAGCTGAGGACACACTCTGCTTCCCTTGTGTTCCCATCCACACACCCCATCTCCCTCCTACCTCCTCTGCCTCCGCGTTCACACCACAGCAGGGCTCTGCTCCCTTTTCCCTTGCGGGTGGTGTTGCCCACGCAGTCACCCTTCCCGCGTGCTGTGCACAACACCGAGCAGAACTCGTCCTCCAATGCTCGGTTCTTCCCACACAGCTTTGCTGTCACCCACGCCAGTTTTATTTAAAAAATTAAAAAACCCAAACCCTCCAGATATCTCTGCTGACATGATGAGCTGCAAAGGACCATGTGGGATTAAAAGAACCCAAAACGTTGTCTAATGGGGTTGGTACAAGAGTTATCTGGGAAACCAGTGTAGTTTTTTTTAATGTTTCTCTGCTGTCATCATTCATTTTATCCTGTTTTCAAGGGCAGTCTCTGGATCTTGTGCTTTTGAAGAAAGACTTCAAAACACAGTTGGTAAGGATTTCCAAGGGGCTGAGAGCTGGCTGAGTTTGCAGAGGGTCTGCACAATCTGTGGAATAGGGTGCTAGCACAGAGACCACTGCTATCATTTTAATGCTAACAGTGATTGGCTCGTCTCCCACAGATTTATCGTACTAACCATCCACTGGGGCTTTGAAGAGCACTCATTTTGAGAGCATGAAATCATAGAATCATAGAATCACCAGGTTGGAAGAGACCCACCAGATCATCAAGTCCAACCATTCCTATCATATGTCTGACATGAATGTCTGGAAGGGAGCGCTGCCCCAAAGCCTGTGAAACTACTCTGCATAAACTACCTCACTAAAACAAACCTTGGCTTAGATTTTACTCCCTTTGCCAGTTTAGTGATATATTTATTTATTTATACTGAACGATATATGTGCCTTTCCTCTGCCCTCTTTAGAATAATGTAAACAGTTCCTTTTCTTGCACCCTTATATTCTTATTTTATTCTGACACCTTGACTCTGTAATCAGTTTTAGCAACCCCACGGGACTATTTGCAGGTGATACTTCTGAGTGATTGAGAATATAAACATCTAAATTGTTGATGCAGCATAGGTGGTGGAGAAGGAAATATTACTTGGGAGGGGGCAGAGTGGCGTGGGAAGGGTTGTGGCTGATAGTAATCCTCTTAAACTTACATAAGTGTTTTCACTTTGGGATAACTATCTTAATTCTGAGTGCGTCACCTCGTTTGTCATTGGAGTTTGTTTCTCATTGTGTGTTTATTCTATTGGACGTCCAGAATGCGTGTCCTGACTTTTGACTGCTGACATCTCAAGTCCCTGCTGCTTCCCTTCCCTCTTCACAAGTCCAAAGGAAGCACAGCTTCCTCAGACACGACCTAATCCTCTGAAGGGGCTATCTGAACCTTCTTCAGCTGTTTAGCCTCCTCTCTTTTTTTTTGCAGGCTGCCCCGCTAATCCATGCTTCAGTTATGTCCTTGCAGGCAGGCTACAGTCACAATATGTACCTGTAATGTGCGTAGTGCTGTTGATGTTCTTCTGTTCTCTGTCAGACGGGCACAGCAACCTCGTACCAAACCCACTCAGTGCTTGTAATGCTCTTAATGCAACCCACAGACCCAATGTCTGTCCCAGCAGAGTATTAGGTGTGATTTCCAGAGGGCTGACTCTGGCCTTCCCCCACATTGCCGTCATCCACCGTGGTTGTTACCATATGGAGAAATTCCTCCCTACAGTACCTGAATGTGTTTGAGATCTTTTCTTTCACTTCGCTCTGGTTTCCAGGCACCATAAAGATTTGCAGCTTCCCCGTTATTCAAAATTAGCCCATCAAGATCAGGAGCTTCTGCAAGTGAGATCGACCACAAGCTGATGCTGGAACCACGGCGTGTTTTGGTACCTGTCTTGTGCAGGGTTGGAACCATTGATCTTAATGATCCTTTTTAATCTTCATTATCTAGACAAAGAAAGAGCTGCAGTTTGGTTTCCAGCACGCTTCAAAAAACTGACAGCTGACTTTGTCAAAGCAAGCTGCTGTTTTACACTCAGCCTTTCTCTCCCGCAGGTGAACAGAATTAATTCCATTTTCAGATAGTCGCTCTTCACTTTGACATCCAAGTCATGACAATTGTGAGGATGTCCTCCCTCTTCTGAACCTGGAAAAACAATTATTTGTTCCTGCCTCAACAGTACTCAAGGCACTGTCAACTCTCTTTTATTGCCAGGCAGCTTCTATAGCAGAAGAGCCAACTGGAAATAATATGATACAGTGAGATTAATACTTGCAGGGCACAAGAAGTGGATGTCTGGGATGCTTTTCCCAGGCTGGTAGACAGAGATAAGTTAGCACAGATAATTTTGTTCTTTTGTTCCAATATTTTGTAGGCAGGGTACCTTTCATTTTTTTCCAAAAAAAACATGATATGTGTGCCAACCAGCTTTTTCAAGTATCTTTGCCATTTTAGTAATTACTTTCTTCTAGAAAAATATCAACTATGGAAATATTTATGCCCTCTATCAAAACAAATGCTTAAGAGCATAGAAAATGTCTTCGATAAAATGTGGCTTATTTTAATGGGAGACAAACATTTTCGATTTAAAATCTGGAAAATGAGAGGCACTGTGATGCTTCCACTTTTTAACCCAGGTTGTGAAGTCATTGGTGCAGCTAATGGATGCTGTGACTCACAATAATGCCAAACCCGATCTGGAGATTAGGGGTAATATTAACCGCTGGTATAATGCATTTCAAAACCTGCTTCTTTCCCAATAAAAGCTAAACGCTGTTTTGAGTTATAAAATCTGTAACCAAACAGCAGCACGACGCAGCGACATCAGGAAACGTAAATGCTTGTTTCCTGGAAATATGGAGGAAATGTGTTCTAAAATAACGCTGAAACAGAGAACGGACACCCTTGTCTTCCTCACGTGTGGTCAGCCTTCTGCTCGGAGCTCAACCTGAGTTCATTCCCTTCTGGTATTCAAACCAGCCTCTTGCATGACTACATTTTTAATGCCAAGTGGCTGGGGAAAGTTCTGTGTTATTGTGCAAAGAAAGCATTAAATCTAAGAGCTGTGATTTATATTATTAAGTCAAAGGATTCGAAATTACGTCCCACGATGATGTGCTCAATGATTCCCGGTAGCTGGTGAGAAGCTTGGTGGATGGCCTTGTAGTAATAACTCGTATTTCTTATTTTTAGTTATTAAATCCCATCGCTTCCCCCACATTAATATTCCATGTAAGCAATAGCTATAGTTGCCAGAGGGATTTTATGTAATTGCGAATGGTAGGAGACCTAGTTGGTAATTGCAGAAATGCAGAGGGAGATGTCCAGGAGATGATCTTCTAAGACGCGGCCGTTGCTATGGAATACGCCGCTAACTGCTGGTGAGAGTGCTATGATACATCATTTCCAATAAGAGGTTATTTTTAAAGTGGACCCATTTCTTTGCCTGCAAAAGCAAAATCAGATCACCCCTCTGAGGAATATTAATTAAAAAAGCTCCTGTGCTGGACAACAGACATTATATAGATTATAGTTCATGAAGGAGTCAAGAGAATTAGAGTCCATCACAATACCGGGCAGCAATGAAATCAAAGGCTTTCCTATCCATCTCAGAGACGAACTGTACCCTTTAAATTAAACAAAACTTCTTTTCCTGTGTGAGTGGTGAGGCACTGGCACAGGCTGCTCAGAGAAGTCGTGGATGTTCCACCCCTGGAGGGGTTCAAGGCCATGTTGGATGGGGCTTGGAGCCCCTGATCCAGTGGGAAGTGTCCCTGCCCATGGCAGGGGTGGAACTTGAAGGGCTTTGAGGTCCCTTCCAACCCAAACCCTGCTGTGATTCTAGGGTGCGAAGATCACAATCACCAACTACCCTGGTAAACAAAAACTTATAAGAGGCTGAACTTCATAAATTTGTTTGGTTTATTTTCAAGTATGTTCTCTGTGTGGAGAGAGAGGTACAGAGGGAAGAAATTATACTGCTGGCTACTTGTTTGTGATGGACATGGAAATAAGTATTATGCCTNTTTTTTTTTTTTGCAGTAGAAATTGAAGGAAAGTTGCAGATTTCAACAATGGAAAGAATTTAATGGAGTGGTAGACTTGAATGACAAGTTCCTGTGCTTGATTTGCTCACCTTAAAATCCTTGTTGGGAAGTGTCTGTGCGATGACTGGAGCACATGAAGATGTTCCCATGCTGTGGACAGATAAAAGCTTTAAAATAAGGAGGAAACAAAGCAACATCTCCCTCTGTGGGAGTCACCTGCATCGCACCCCAGGCTCTTGGCAGCTGATGTCTCCTGCGGTGCTGGCTGCCTGTCCGGTGGTCCAAGCCTCGTCAGCCGCTCCTGCTAATTCCAGATCTGCCGCGTGGGCTGACAGCGAACAGATGCTGAGGGTATGAACCATAGCTAATTATTTCTAACTATAGTCTTGGCTTCTTGAAAACTACTCAGAACTCATGTTTTTAAAGAGTTTACACATGTTAATGAGAAACCCGATGATTATTGCTGGGGTTTGCTTTTTCCCCACGCCTCTAATGGGCTTTGCAAGATGATTGTGCTTACATGTGCTGCTTTTGATGGGTAACCAGCATGTGAATAACTGTATCGTGAGGCGAACAGGTCTGTCCTTCTGTGCTTTGACAGTCCAAGCCTTCTGCGTAGTCCCTGGAAGAAGAAGGAATCACATTGTTTAACCAGTTACAGAGGGAGGAGAATGTCACTATGCTAAACGCAAGCAAAAGTCTAGAGATACGAGACAGACTTTTTCTCTGTTGCTTTCAGATTATGTCTCCAGACACAAAGAGAATAAGCATGTGCCTGTAACACCTTTTTTTACCCAGAAATATATTCCATGTTGTTTTATTTACGTAAAGCCCTACAATTAACTTTGGAATGAAAACATTGATAGGAACGGTTGGACTCAATGATCAGGTGGGTCTCTTTCAACCTGGTTGTTCTATGATTCTGTGATTCTATGATTCCCTTCTACTTGCTCCTGGTCAATGAATATGATGAAATTTTTGTCCATAAAAAATGGCTTAGGGAAAGTCTCGGGGTGAAGTTGTTTGGAAGTGCTTAGAGGGTCATTCTGAAGCTTGTGGATCACCCAGGCGAGCAGAATTAGTCTCAAGTGTCAGCTGAACTGTCCCACAAATTGAACTGCGGAAAGAAAAGCATTCTCTGGGTGATAGTTAAGGTGAATACTTTCCTAACAATTCATACAATAGGAATATGGTGACATAAACTATTTATTGGGTAATAAATGAATACAAAATATGAATATGAAACCGAATGAAAATCTGGATCTTCCTGTGTACTATTTTGAGAAGAAAATTGTCAGTATTTGGTAACTCCCCGAGTGTACCGACTATTGTGAATACCCCCTAGAGCTTGGGAATATGCCTCTTAAATTAATTTTTTATTTCCCTAAATGCTAGGCACTGAATTCTCAGAGGTTTCTGTCTCATTAATAGCATAACATTTTTCTAAGGCCTGGCCAGTTTTAAGAAAATGAGGGATGTGTGGTTTTATGCTAAATTACCCTTATCACACATGGAAGCATTTAGTACTGCGCAGCATTTCTCCTGAGCATACCTCATATTCTTCAACTGCTCTATGGATTATTTTTCCACTGAAGTTGCTTTTTAGGTACTCAAATCCAGAGAAGAAAATCCCAATTTTCTTTCAATATATGGTTTTGTAAAAATATGGGCTCGCAGGGGTCCCTGCAGAAATGTCAGTTTTCTGCACCGATCCCATTTCCCTCATTACTGTGCATACGCATCATGTTCTGCATGTTTATGTACAATGAGTGAAGTCCACTCTTATACAATTGCTTGAAATATATCTCTGGAAACTGGATTTTGCATCGAAACAACATCTGGCCACTCAAACCACTATTACAAGCCTTCTTCATGACATATGTTCCTTTGGGTTTTTTTTAATTGAGAGGACGTTTGTTGCTTCTCGTTAGACCCATTTGCATTTCAGAATACTTCTGGGCTGTCGTGGCCAACATTTTCAAATGCGATCAGCGATTTTATGATCATATCTTTTAGACATATTCCTATTAAGAAGAACTATAGAAATCATTAATCTCTTTAGAAAGGCATTTCTAGTATTTTTCCTAATGGAGTGCATCATGATATCTTTCTTAGGCCCCTTTCCACTGAAAGGGGAGCATCCTTAAGCACCTTTACCATCTGTATGCAAAGACATATGGTTGGACTCGATGATCCGGTGGGTCTCTTCCAACCTGGTTGTTCTATGATTCTATGATTCTATGATTCTCTGACAAGATGCCATTAAGGAGCTCAGCCAGCAGGTGGAGTTTAAATTGCATTTAAACAGCAGAGGTTTGGATTCTGATTAAGGCTTAGCTGGAATCCTGCTGCTGGAGATGCCTCTTAGAGTTCTGGAAGAGCATTGGGTCGTTAAATCTTCCATTGCTGACATATCGCGTGTATGTAGGACACGTCGCTAGTGCAAAGATGACACATCCAGTTTATTAACTTGCTCGCCTTATCTTTTGGCTGACGTGAAAGAGCGCTAAATATTTGTCACAGTGTGTAAATTAGCTTTTAAAAAGTCAGTTGTCAATTTTATATGTACCTGAACAGACATGAAGGAGCCCTCAGGTGAACCGAATTCCCAATTGAGGTTTTTTACTTTTTGCCTTGATGGCAAAAAATAGGATTAGGATTGGATTAGGGTAGGATTTGATGGCAATGCTTCACTAGAAGCTGCATTAAGCACTGAAAGAGTTGAGAAGGTCAAGAAATACCTGACAAAAATCACAATGTTGCATTGGTAGCAATGGGAGGTGGATGAGAGGTGGGTTTATTGCATCTGTCACTAAGCTTCATTGTGAATCTAGTGCTGAACAAGAGCCAAAGCAAGAGAAAGTAGAGCTGGCCAACCCTTCTGAGCAGGATGTGGCTGTGGCTGGCATCTGCCTGGGACCGGAGCCAGGCTCCAAGGCTTATACCTCCATCTTAGAGATGAACTGTGTGGTCTGGCACCGCTTTATCTTAGACTATGAGTTCTGGCTTAAGGTTGAACACAAAACCCGTTTCTGCGAACACTGCTGTGATAAACCATTCCGTGCTGGAGGCAGCTCCTATAGATATCCAGAAATCAGCGTGAGAAGCGTGTAAGGCTGCAGAGAAAACCAATGATGGGTTTTGCTTTGGATAATAGAGATGTGAGCAGTGGTGGTGTCCAGGGACGTCCTTGTGTCACAGGTTCCGAGGGGGAAAAAAAAATTAAAAAAAAAAACATAACATGTGCTGCGGTGATTTGAAGGGTGAAATTTTGCACCTTCCTAAAAGGAATGGCTTGTGGAAACTCGTGGAGGTGCAGTTTACAAAAATCTAGATTGATACTGGACACAAAAACAGGCAGGAGCGTGCAAAAAGAAAAAGGAAGGAGGATGAGATGGGCAGATCAGGGCCTGCCAGGTTCCCCTGGCTTCCCCTGGGCTATGCAGGAGAAGAAAAGGAATTGGCAACCACTAAAAGCACACGATGACACCACCCGTTTGCTGCAGAGACAATGGGAATTGCAGGCACAACCCTGAAGAAAAATACACAGGCTGAAATGTGAGTTGTAGAGGCTACAGAAAAACTACTGCTTTCATCTACAGCAGCTCTTTTCGTGAACTGGTGACACTAAACCTGTGACAAAGGACTCAGAGGGGAGATGCCAAGCCCCACAAAAAGCACGTTCAAAGCAGGTGACGCAGGCTGCAGAAAAACTGCTGGAAAATGCCAAAGTGTTTGGAGGAGTTGAAATGTATTTCAAGTCTTGCAGATGAGAACAGGCTTGAGAACTCAAATCGGGTGAGCTCCCGCTCAGCAGAATGGCTCAGAATAATGGGAGCTATAATCCAAGCATCTCGGCACCCAGAAGATACCCAGCGCTGAGGGACCTGATGGACATACTGCATTAGACAAACGCAGCATTGAACAAAACCCTAGCAAGAACTTACTACCAAATCCCCTCAGTTCACAGAATGCCTGGCAAAAAGAAGAGTTTTCTCCACGCGAGGCGCCAAAACAAGGAAAGTTGGCAAGTGATGCTGGAGAAGGAGAGCCACGGTGGCCAGAGAAATAAAGATAAATAATGCCAGGAAGCTTTTCAGGAGGCAGGCAAACCCTGGCTGGGTGGTCTCGGGCAGCAAGCGCCGATTTATTCCTGCCGGCTGCAAAACTTTGCAGTGTTTTGCTCGCCACCTTGGAAAACCTCAGCAGTCTGAAATCCTGGCTGATGTGCTTTCTGCCATCGCAGAAGGTTGGCTTCGCTGTTCCATTGATCTGTTCCAGTCCCTGGTCTAGCGTTTCGGTTTCACATCATCACTCTCTCGTAGCCTGCCAGGAGGCAACGCTGAATCAGCAGTTCACTCCGCAAAGACTTTCTCGAAGAAAGCTACAAAAAAAAAAAAAAAGCAGAGAAAATATATAGTGTTCCACTCCTGAAATGATGCACTTTAAAATGCCCTCTCAGTCTCCTGGTGCAATCCTTCATGCCTGATGTCAGCACACTCCTGTGCTTCAGCGCTTAGAGTCCCGTACCTGCTTAGTTCTCATACCTGTCAGGATGGAAAAAAGAGTTGCAGACATAAAGGAAGAAAAATGTGCAAAGGATGAAGGTTGCAACTACTTGTAAGCTATAAACCTCCCTAAACCACCAGTGGGAAGTTCTGCCAAGATCGGGTTGTTTCTTTTTTTTAATTAAATAAACTTTTCTTTTCTTTTTTTTTTTTCCTTCAGCTTCTAAACAAAATCTAGCTGCCTGTGTATGAGGTACGGGGTCAACGGGATGCACCTGAAGTCAGATGGGATCCCACTAGGAATGTGATGCTTGGATTCCCACATATTAACTGCAGGGTTTCCAGCACACTGATTTTTATTTCAGACATCAAAGGAAATGAACAGGCATTAAAGGAAGAGAAGAGGGAAGGAGTTCAAAGTCAGGGGTGGTGATTTGCTGTATAAGATAAAAGAAGAGATGGTGAAGTAACACATGATTTTACCTTTTGAGTTTCATCTAAACCCCCGTCAATCAACTCTGCCATGAGCTCCAGCTTCACTCGGGTTTGCTGTACGTGCTGTGTGATCTTGTCCTTTACTGCCAGCACAGCAACCCCTGGGAGAGAATTTACTACCCGAGCTTTGCAAAACTGACTCTGCTGTAATGTTTTTCAGTGAGGGTCAAACTAAGCTTGGGGATTTTACAGTGGCCAGAGGTGAGGGGTGTTTGGATGGTCACCTTGAGGCTGTCACAAAGACTTCTAGGAGAGGCCAGTGGCATTTTACGTAAGTGCTGGAAAAATGGCAAATTGCACCGAGGATGGGGAGAGCCTTCACTTCATTAGTCGGTAAATTACAACAGATGGTTTTCAAATTACTTCATCGGCAGCGAGGCTTTGTTTTCTGCAGAGATCCATGCCATCACCTCAATCTGAGGACAAAGCAGACAGTGGGTGTTTTATTATGATCACATCTTTGCCCACTTCTACCAGCAGAGAGAGAGAATGAGGAGGGAGGAAAGGAAGTTGGGGAACTGGCCGTGGGAGAGGATCATAGAAGATCATCACCTTTGGTTTCTAGGAAACTCATATTTTATCTTATTTTTTTTCTTAAAGGGCCCTTGTTTCCCCACAGGAGCTCTTGCTCCTGTTTGTGTAGCTTTCAACGTGCCAAAGGTAGCTCGTCACCAAGGACCATTCATTTTTTTAGGTTCTTCTTCTCAGTGTGCGGTGGAGAAACGTTCCCCTCCTGCTGCAAGGAGCCGCGTTCGTTCCCGTCGCTGCTGCGTGCGTGCGTGCTGCTCCTCTGCAGATGGCTGTGCTGGAGTTGCTGTGATACAAACGCTGCTCTGCTTTGCCATGCTCCTTCCTCTAAATCAGGGATGCAGCTCAGTGGCCACAAAAAGCGGAGCAGTTGGTTCAAAAGGCAAGGGGGACCGCTCGGTTTTACTGCCTGACTGGGCCAGACGCTGAAGTTAAAATGAGGAGCTTGTGATCAGTTTGCAATGCGTATTAATTGCCATTGGCTGCTTAAACGAGGGGATTGTAGCATGAGAAACAAACAGATATATAACGTTGCAGCTGGAATAGGAAGATTTAAGCTAGTGAGGCTGCAGGAGGATTCACCAGAAGAGAGTTTACTGGTTTTATCAAAGACCTCAGCCAGATATACATGTTGGAGATGTGTAATTTCTCATTAAGCAGTACTTGCAGTGTATTACATGAGTTATTTATTATTTTGCTTTATATCATTATTTGTCAGGGCTCTGGATTGGGTAAAACATGCTCGAGAACCACATTCTCCTTGGGTCCTGGACTCCTGTTATCAAGACAGCACCAGCTGGGCTGTATCTATTCCTCTAGAAGTCATACAGGAGACACAGTACTATATTAAAACACTTAAATATACAACCCCAATGACCATTATAGATAAACTAATAGCTATAAAAGCAGAGCTAGTGTAATTAAACAGAATTTCAGTGTTGAAATAATATAGAAACTCACAGGGCGTGTAGCAGAATGTGAAGACAACCTATGCACGGGGAGGTGATGTAGTGTGATTGTGTCTAGGACTTAGTCCGTGCTTTCAAGAAGAAATAAATCCTGAGGTAGCTGCAGAGCTGCCATGGAAATAGGAATGAAGAGATGCTGTGAAATGGGAATTAAGAGATGCTGGAATGGGTCTGGCAGTAAATAGTGAGGGGGTTAGAGAAATTGTGAAGAGGTCCCATATTTTACTGCAAGGAGTCCCACTCACCTCTTTCCCTTCTTCTGCATGAGCACCAAATCCAGAGAGGCCTCAGTGCAGGAGGTTTTGAGTTTCATCCGTTTCATAGTCTGGTTGATGCCTGAACATGAAAATTATTGGGAATATGAGCTGATGCTGTCCACATCCAACTGGTGAGTAATAGAAGTGGGATTTTTATTTCTGCAAAGCGGTAGCCTTTCCTCATGAGCCAACTCAATTCCAGCCCGTGCATCTAACACTTTCATCAGAGGTTCAGATATAAGGACCTGGTGCCTTTGGCATCCCAGAGGCTCTCATCATGGTTTTAGGCAACTGCTAGCAGGATAATAGATGTGCAGCAATGGTTTTCATCGAGGTATCAGGAAAAGACAGGGAGAAAACGATTCATTAAAGACAGATCTAATCCAAGCCTTCTCTTTGTAAATCTCTCTTCAGCGCTGTCATTATGAATGATGGGCTAAAGCAAGTTTTTCTCTGATGCCAGGAGGGAAACTGAACTGCATGTTCCTAATGAGAAAGTCACCTTCTGTGTGAAGCTGTGAAGACGTTGCAGTTCCACCCTTTGGGAAGCAAGGTGCATCCTTTTATTTTCACTGTGGGTTGTGAACTGAAGGCAGTTGAGCACCAGCAGAAGAGCTACTTCAGGATGGTTTAGTGTTTGATAGGAATGATTGGACTTGATGATCCGATGGGTCTCTTCCAACCTGCTGATTCTATGATTCTATGATTCTATGATTCTATGATACATTTCTTCAGATCAAATTTGACCCATCAAAGAGACTATTAAAACCTTAAACCCCAAACGTGACAAGGTTTACGATAAATACTGGCTACAACTGAAAAGCAAAGCGAAACAACATGAAGGTTTCCACTACCTATCTGCCAGTTAATGCTCCTAAATCCCAGTGACTAAGCAGATGTGCTGTTCCGAAGGTGAATCTCTGCAGTTTAACCTCGAACTTTGAATATGTCACAGTCTGAAGCTGATGTACAAATGGCAGTAAGAGCGAATTACTTGGTGTGGTCTCATTTTCAGACCCACAGCAAAGAGAATAAACCCTGAGGAGTAAAGGACAGGTTTTAAACTGGCTTCAAATCATAAGCAAGCAAACTACTAAGCTAGCTGGAAATGCATAAACTGAGTTGTCCATTGGGGTAAACAGGTAGAGCTTCAGAGCTCAGGTGGTTAAGGGACAGGTGGATGAGGTGCTGAGGGACATGGTTTAGTGTTTGATAGGAATGGTTGAACTCGATGATCCAATGGGTGCTTTCCAATCTGGTGATTCTATGATTCTATGATTCACTGGATTGATGCTGCTGCACCCTTTGACATCAGAACACCGCATGCTCATGGTATTTTACACTTTGAAGGTTACAAGGCAGCCACGATAAGGAGATGTTCCAGACTTAATACAGGGCAGATCGCATCTACTTTCACCTTCACTTCCCATGTGTGACCTACAAGTGCGGTGGAGTCAGTCCCCACTCGGCCCATCGCTGTGGTACGGAGGCTCCGGCACTGCCGTCCATCAGCCAGTAGGCATCGGTTCTCTGAGAAGAAAATTACAGCTGTGATTTTTATTATCGTTTTACCACAACCTCTTTCCCTATGATTCATATTGCCCTAAGAGATTAGTTTTCTTTACCATTTAACCTTTCTCAATATTTCTGCCTGAACCAAATTTATGTCTAGGATAAAGCCATGTCCTCTTTTTATTGAATCCAGGTACTTTTCATAATGAAACGGAGGTCACGTGATCTTTGATTGTGGTACTTTGAATTCTTTATTGAAAATGTATATTATATCTTTTTACGACATTAATTAAATGTCTCAAAATAAATGACAACATAAAATATAATTAACGTCTCTGTTTGGCTCATTATCTCTTTGGATTTGATTTGTGCGCAGAGAGCTGGAAACTCATCTGATCCGTATGGGTTTAGATATTTGGGAGCGTTGCCTCACGGTAAAATTTAGGACCGAAGAGAGAGGACTCGGTTAATGACTCTGGCACTGTAATTTTTTTTTTT